>PVJI01006594.1:0-85071 GCA_004026765.1 Micronycteris hirsuta | reverse complement strand
GAAATTGAAATCTTATTTGAAAACATAATGAAGGAGAACTTCTCTAATCTGACAAAGGAAATAGACTTCCAGGAAGTCCAGGAAGCTCAGAGAGTCCCAAAGAAGGTTGCCCCAAGGAAGCACATGCCAAGGCACATCATAATTACATTACCCAAGATTAAAGATAAGGAGAGAAGCTTAAAAGCATCAAGAGTTTTCTTTTGGAGAGTTACCTACAAGGGAATTCCCATAATACCATCAGCTGATCTTTCAAAAGAAACCTTACAGGTAAGAAGGGGCTGGAAAGAAGTTTTCAAAGTCATGAAAGGCAAGGACCTACATCCAGGATTACTCTATCCAGCAAAGCTGTCATTTAGAATGGAAGGGCATATAAAGCGCTTCCTAGATAAGTTCAAGTTAAAGGAGTTCATAGCCACCATTATATGAAGCCCTTTTTTTTTTTTAAGATTTTATTTATTTATTTTCAGAGAGAGGAGAAGGGAGAGAGAAAAGCAATGTATTGTTGCCTCTCATATGGCCCTCACTGGGGACCTGGCCCGCAACCCAGGCATGTGCCCCAACTGGGAATCGAACCGGGACCCTCTGGTTCCCAGCCCACGCTCAATCCACTGAGCTACACCAGCCGGGCTATGAAGCCCTTATTATATGAAATGTAAAAGGGACTTATCGAAGAAAAAGAAGATAAAAAATTTGAACAATAAAATGACAACAAACTCACAACTATCAACAACTGAACCTAAAAAAAACAAAAACAAACTAAGCAAACAACCAGAACGGGAAGAGATTCACAGAAATAGAGATCACATGGAGGGTTATCAGTGGGGAGATGGGAGGAGAATGGGGGAAAAGGTACAGGGAATAAGAAGCATACATGATAGGTACAAAATAGACAGGAGGGGTTTAACAATAATATGGGAAATGTAGAAGCCAAAGAACTTATGTGTATGACCCAAGGACATGAACTAAGTTGGGGGAATGATGGAGGGGGGATACAGGGCCAAGGGAAATAAAGGGGAGAAAAAAATGGGACAACTGTAATAGCATAATCAATAAAATATATTAAAAATAAAAAGAAATATAAAAAAGAAATTTGAAAGCACAGAGCTTAAGAATAATAATTTTTTTTACATATAATGCAAGAGATTTCTTTTTTCACATGAGGGTCTTTAGTAATAAACTGCAAAAATCAGCAATCTGCTTATTTTGGAGGACAGTGTAATGCTAGAGTTGTATGATACCAAATAACCAACCTAAAACTGAATAATTAGGTCAAAAATCTAAATTTTCTTCTCCCTAGACTGTCGCTGGATAATTTATATACACTTGCAGTTTTTATGGTGTTTCTAAGTTTTTAAACTGGCACCTGGCTAAAAGTCTGGCCTTGGTGCCTGCTGAACCATTTGTCACTTAATGAAGCATATACGTTGATGGAGGTACTGAAGCTGCCTTGTGCTTGTTCAAGCGTTAGTCCATTTTCCATGAAGAATTTATCCTATTCATCTGATTTTACTTCAAAAAAAAGCAAAAAAGATTAAATGCAACAGTTCTATATGAGCTGCATTATTTTAATATGCACTGTGGAAACGACTGGTGCTAATCAATGCCAACATAACCAACCAAAGACACCTGTGAGCAAATGAAGATTAATTGGGACCCAGTATGGAATGGAATATATCTGTAAATTATGGAGAGGGAGGGTGGGGAACCTATGGTACAAAGGTTATAAAACTACATCTAGCCCTGGCTGGTGTAGCTCAGTGGATTGAACGCGAGCTGGGAACTAAGCGGTCCCGGTTCGATTCCCAGTCAGGGCACATGCCTGGGTTGCAGGCCAGGTCCCCAATGAGGGCCATGTGAGAGGCAACCATACATTGCTGTTTCTCTCCCTCTCTTTCTCCCTCCCTTCCCCTCTCTCTAAAAATAAATAAAAATAAAATCTTAAAAAAAAACACTCTAAAAGTCAATCACAATGAAAGAAATATTCTCGCCATGTGAGTTTCACAAGGATATGACTTGTTTAGTCTACAGTGTATAATGCTCATGTTCTCTTTCTCTTTCTCTTAATGACACAGCTGACAATGATTTAGAGTTTTATTGCCATCTTCTCAGAGGCAGCTTGAACCCAAAGGATTTTCCAACCTATGAATACATAAAATTTGTAGGAAATTTTCGCTCCTACAACAATGGTAAGCTTTACTTGTCATGTAATCACGCCAATGTCTTTTATCATGCAAACATGCACATGGGGACATAAGAATCCACGGAGGAAGGAGGCAGGAGAATTTGTGCTTTACATGTTTGCACTTGGATTTTTTGTTCCCAAGATGTGTTTGTGCTTGTAAATGTTATCTCCCATTCGAGAGAAACACACTTCCACACCTGTTTATGTCAGTGTGCAAAGTCCCACTGAAATGTACATTATTCATTTATTTACTTGAAGGCTGATGGAATAGTTCTACTGTAAGAAATAATTTACCGTTAATATAGAAGAGGCTTGGCCGACATACAGCCAAACAGGGCTTCATTGTGACATGATGATCCATAACCTTGCTTTCTACAATTATCACCCTTCCTACAGTACTGCTGTGAGCATATTTTAATAACTCTGGTCCATAGGCCTTGTGCTCATCTACATTCGGTGAATTGCCAAGCAGGATAGGTTAAGCGGTAAAGCTGTCGTTTCTGGAAGTACCCAGGCAAATAATTGTGTAAGCTCTGGGTGCATCTCTAAACCAGACTTAAACATTCAGTTTTACTTTTGACCCCTGCAAAATGGGAATGCAGACCTGATGCCAGACTCTGAGACACATGTTCCACCACGCAGCCCTGCTGTGGAGCCTAGCAGAGGCTGACCTGCCTTGTTTGTTTCATACCCTGAAACTCAAAACAAATAACTTTAAAAGATCTAGCATTTCATAAAACAGCAGAGATGGGAAAAACCAGAAGGAAGTATTGACAGAGAACGGTAGAAAGACAGAAGAAAGGAGGAAAAATATCAAAGGAATACATGCAGAAAGATGAGCCTCGGAAATGAGAAGGTAGATGGGCAGGTGGAAAGCATGAGGGAGTTGATGGCAGTGCTCACTTGTGTTCCTTGATTATTGTTTAAGTCTAGGTCCACTGTCAAGTTCAGTTACCCCAGTCAAATTAGTCCCAAAGTTTCCATGAAAACCCTCCAAAGTAATGGTACCAAGTCCTAATACTGAGGCAATCCGAGGTTTTTCCTCCAGCGTTTGGTGGCTCCTTTTTTATATGTTATTTGCATAACATGTACTTGCTTTGTTTAAAAGACTCTAACTAGATGCTAAGCAGCATGATCCTGCCAAAGTGATTTCCAGGCCCAGTGTTCAAAATTTATGCCTGGATGACAGGCTCCATGGTCAACTTGGGGCCTTTCTGCCTAAGTGGTTGGAAGTGTTGGAAGGTCATCTTTCCCATGCGGGTCCCTAAATCTGAGCAAAACAGATGAAGCCAAGGCCTGACCATGCAAAACTGACTCATCTAAAGGCTCTTCCAAACCTTCTTAGATGATTGTTCAGTGAACCACACCAGTAAACTAAATAGTAGCTTGGTCAACTGCCAGATAAAGAGGGTGACCTCATAGAAAACCCAACATGATACCAGCCCTAGTACAGTAGGTAATGGGGTGAGGCAGCTGTGAAAATGCATGTTGTTTGGTGTTGTCAAATGACTCCGGTTCAGAAGACCTGAGGGTGAGGCTGGGATTATGTGGTTGGAAAAGAACCATGGGATCATGGACTTGGAGAAATGCTGCCCTATTGTAATACTAAATGCCATTCCATAGGACTTTCTGTGACACTCCTTTTGCTTATGGTACCATTTCCAGACAACTTTGTCCTTGAGTTAAAATAAGCAGTGATTTGGAATTCGCTTGAAGCATGTGCTGGGTTAATGCCATTAATAATGCCAGCTGCTGGGAGAGCAGCATATCCCAAGTAGCCTCATGCACAGAAGGGAGAGGATGCTGCTCCCACGTGTCCCCATGACAACTGTGCACACTCTTAATTAAAGGAACCAACCCATGATTTGCTAGTGAGCAACAGTTGTGTCCTTTGTAAATTTCCATTCCCACAACTCTAAGATGCTGCTGAATATCAATTTGAACCTTCTTGTCACTGATCATGTTTCGGAGGGCAGGCTTCATTGTGAATACATGAGATTTATTTTTATTAACTAACAAGGCTTTATTTCCACTTCAAGTTAAGACGATGTTTGTTTGACTGAAAGAATGTGTGGAAATTCTGTGTGATTTTATTTTTGGAGACCGTTACTGCTATAAACACACAACATTGGATGTGGAAAATTTAAAATCAAGAGTGAAAAGTAACTTTCCAGATCCTGTTAAACAAACCAAAGTTAGCAGGGGTTTTGTTGAGACAAGAATCTCCCAATGTAATTGTGGAAAACATGAAATATAATTCTGACTTGGATTATAATAGATAGGGAAAACCATCAGAGAGACAAATGAATTGCTAAGATGGAGCCCTATGATATCACCAAAAATCAACCATTTTCAACCTATAAAATATGGTTTAATGTAATAGAAAAAATAATTCAAATTTGATTTTGTAGGCTTACTTCTCAATAAACATTGAACAATTGGTTTAAAAAATAACTCATCTCAGGGGGATTTCTTTAGTACCAGGCCCTGGGGCTCAGTCTTTGCCTTGATCATATAATTGAATCCTCACAAGAACCTTATGAGATGGTACTATTGGCATTGTCTCATCTTAACAGTAGAGGAGATTAATGCATAAGAAAGTGAAGTCAGAGGTGCATAGGTGGAAAGGGGGAGGGGGGCCCACATGTATACTGATTCTAACCTTGAACTCATGCATAGGCCCAGTGCTTTGCTGCCTTCCACAAATCTGTGTTGAAATTAAGTATCCAGATGCACAGCACAAGCCTGTCCCTTCTCTGGAATTGGTATATAGTGTCTATAGCTGTGTAAAACAGATATCCTGTACCCATATACCAAGCTGTTTTAAGGATATCAAATATAATAAGGCACACAAACATGGCAATGGTTGTCATGAAGGAAGAGGTTTATGTGCACAGATCCAGTGGGCACAGCACATCATGCAGGGTCACATAGGGAAGCATCGATGTAGGTTAGAGGGAGGAGGAGCAGGAGAAATACAAAAAGTCCCTATTGTGGTTTCTGCTAGAAAGCACAGCAAGGCAGTGTCAGTAGGTTTAGAAAGTTCTCATGTGCCTAATTTCAGGGCTTTGTGCTATAGAGGCTGCCCCTAGTTGTCCAGTCCTGGCCCTGGAGTAAACACTTTGGGGCAGGGGAATAGTATGATAGCCAGAAGGTGGGGGGAGGGTTAGGATCTGCGTCGTTTGGTTTCCATATGAAAGGTACACTGGAAGGTGAGTTGTTTACTATCTGTAGGAATTGACTGATCCTGAGAGGAGCAGTCCCTCCAGGGTCAGCAAGGCCCCAAATACAGCACTAAATCGACCAGACTGCGGTCAGTACGCAAGCCACCCCATGTAACTTCCCCAAGTTCCCAGGCATGGCACAAGTTTAAAAACAATACGCAAAGTGTGGAAGAAAAATGACCATGAACACTAGTTTTATTTAAATAGAATACCTGCTCACATATCAAATAACTATGTAGGAAACCCTAATTTGGTTCATTACCATGAAAAATCTGTCATTTCTGTAGAGCTGTTTAGTTTATGTATTATTACCTGGTGTATTTTTACTTGGTGCGTGTCAAGATATAAGACTCTTATTTTTATAAAAAATGGCATGGCAAGGACAGAAGCCTTTAATCTGTTCATTGCACCCCTTCTTGGGTCCACGCAGTTCTTGCCTGGCACACAAATAAGCACTCAACAAAATAGGTTGGACTAGACAGAGACTTGGAGAACTTGGCCCTGACACACAGGTGGTGGGGGCAGAGCCACACTTCAGACCAAGAACTTTCAACTCAGGGAAAGCATTGCCTTCCTTGGGAGGTGATAACAGAGCCATCCTTGACTGACCCCAAAGCACACTCCAGGTGGTGGCTTCCAGGAGTGCTCCTGCTACTTCTAGGCCTTAAATGCAAAGTAAAGATTAAATTCACCTTGGTAAGTGCTAAGTAAACTGAAGCCTGTCTAATTTCCTGTGCCTCGTGAATAGTCTACACTGGAAGACCTCCTGAGCACCAGTCTGTGGTCAGGAAAGTTTCACCCTTAGCCTCCATTCACTCCCCATTCTATGCCCCCATCCTCTTCTGGGGGCTCCCTAATATCCTTACCCAGGCCTCTCACCCAGGCCCCTGTAGAACAGTTCCTGATATTTTCTTCCAAGCCTAGAAGCTCCTCTAATCAACTGATTTGGCCCAAGGCCAATACAGGATCTTGCTGCTACTAAAATTCATATTTATAGGAATTCTCAGGCCTTAAAACGAAGGGGCCAAAGTGAAATTTAGAAGTTTTGGGGTAGGGAAGAGAGAGCAAGACTGAGAGGGTGTTTGGTGACACATAAATCACATAGATGAGGACCCCATCTGCTTGCCTGCTGACCCAGATAACTAACTGCTCAGGTCTCAGGTGGCTCTGTGACCAATGTGAGTAGGCCAACTCTGGAGTCTAGGGGGAGGGGACACAAGCCCCTTTGCCTTCATTAACATATTAGACTCTCTAATTGGACATTTCCTGACTCACTAGCCACTTATACCACCTACCTCTTTACCTCCCCTCATATCCCCTCACCCCACCCCATCCACTCTTGCTGTGCAGACACAGCAACCATTCCCCAAATACTTGAGCAAAATGGAATTTTCCCTGATGTCGTGGCCATTTCTTAGGACTTCATCATTTGCCACAGATGTTTGGCAGTGGGTGGTGGGTAGGGAGTGGGGAGATAACAAGACTTAACACCTTTCACCTAGACTTTTAATAAATGTGAAAAAATGTGTGCCAGCAAATGGGACAAGAGTGTAGCTTTCTTAGAATTGTTTCACTTTAGGACAGTCTCTAAGGCAGCCTATGAGAAGCTTCCGGAAGGTATCAGCTGGGATATAGAAGTGCACATCTCCTCCTCTTCTCATAAAAAGCCCACTCTGACCCTGGCCGACTGGTAAGGGCCCCTGCCAGAGCAGCTCTGGTGCACCGTGCTCTGCATGGTGTTTCCAGAATAAGGTTAAAATGAAATTACTTTATTCAGGGCTATGTTTGTCACATAACACGTTTTTTAATGATTTCAAACAATTGCCATTTCATCTTTTTACTTCTCCAGTTAAACAGACAGGAAGTCTATGGGCCTTTCCCCAGCCTCACACTCCCAAGACCTGAAGCCCCACCCCCACCACTCTTGCCAAGAAGAAGGCCACCTTCTATTTGAGTTCCTGCCCCTCTCCCTGCCTTGGATTTAAACGTGTGTCTGATTGAAATCCAGAGAGTAGTGATTCAAAAGTCTCTGGTGTGGTTCCAAATAGGTCACCCTCAGCAAACATTCCATTCTGGGCTTTCCAGAAACCACACAGCAGAACTAAAAGTTTCCCTGCCGTAATTTTACCTGCCCTCCTCTAACCACACACCCAGATTGAAGTTCTTACAGAGGGGAGGCCTTTCAGCTCAGTTCACGGCACTTAACTCTGTATGTTCCGTGGGATTGCTGTTTGTTGCCTCATTTTCTGGCTTTGGAGGTCTTGTTTTGGTGGTGTTTTTTCCTAAGCTGAGTTCACTGATGTGTCTCAGTTAAGAAACAAATTGCAGGCTGGCCAGGCCTCACTGGAAGTGGACCCGGGAGTCTAGTGCAGGAAGGCCAGGTTCATCTAGTCTCTGTCACAGGCCCTAAAGTTCAGGATCAGAGTGTTCCTGCCACCCTGACAATGAAGCTCATGTCCTTCCCCAGCAGTGCTCATTGCTGCAGAGTAGTCTGCAGAGGAATTCAGATTAGAAAAAAGAATACATTTTTACCTGTCATCCTGTCGGAACATCTCCAGTCTGTATTAAAATGGAGCAATAAGGAATGCTCATACATTTATTAACCATCTTTCTGCTTGTTTCAGTCAGGTACGGAGAACTTTGGTATGGGTTGTCCAATAATTGTGATAAAAATAGGCACAAGATATCCAACTGTGGCTCAGGGCACAGTGGCCTACAGGAAGTTCACGTTCCTGAGCATACAATAATTGGCTCTGTCCACACCCACCATCTGATGGGTATTTTATCAATGCCATTACATCTCCCGGACCCCCAAATGACTCATTTTCATTAATGAAAGCCAGGGGGAAGAAGAAATTTAAGGTATACTTTTCCCATTAGAGTATGATTGTCAATCCAACAATTTGCAACCCTCCAGCTTTCTGGTGTGGCTTCTGTCCAACATTGTTCCTCCCTGTGGTAAATAGAAGTGGCAGAAAGGAAAGAAAACTGCACATTAGCCCCAAAAGTTAGGCAGGACCCAGGGCCAAACACTGGTCAGGATTATGGTGCTGCTGCTCTCCCAAGAACCCAAGAACCTGGTTTTTCAGAACACTTTGGGGGATGCACACTGGGAAGAGAAAAAATGTGAGTCTGGGAATCATGCTTAATATGGGGGAGATGATTTCTCATGAATGCGCAGAACATTATTTCCCCTCAATATTCCAACAGTCTTACCCAAATCTTTCAGACACTTAACACAAATGATATTTACAAACTTCATTCTTCCTTTAGCAAACCTCCTCATGATGGTTTCACGTCTCCCCAGACACCTGCCTGATTTGTTTTTCATTTATTCCAAGAAGTTCTGAGAAAGCTATTCGTCATCTTGTGGACTGTTAGTGTATCTTCCTACAGCTGTTGCAAGTCATTTATCATAAGCAGGCCATCTCCAATCAGAATGCTTAATTTTTTAGGCCTGATGACTGAACTGATACTGAGCAGAAGAGTATCAGTACATCTTTCTCTATTTCCTTCTACTCCTTGCTGTCAGCAAAGGTTCACTGTCACCATCCCTGCTCCTTCCTCTCTCTCCCATTCCCTTTTGGGAACAAGCTCTCACACCATCGGCACTCTCCTTGCCCCTACAGTCATCCATATTTTCTCGTTATGACTTATTTGGAGCTCACCTTTGTCGTCAGGCAGACTTGGAAGCCGATGAATGCCAGGCACAACCAAGTCATTTTGATTCTCTGGACAACCTTGGACTATCTTATTTGTGGAATCTTAAGAATGCCAGCCCAAGGCAAATTTCTTTCAGGGTCTCTGAATTTAAAGACTGTGCTAAAAGATTCAGAAACAGAGAGGGGTCCTTGTAGTTCCATGGACCCTTTTATTAGGAAGACAAAAATAAGTGGCCCATCCTGCATCTCTCCAAGCATGAGGTTCATGATGGACACTCCCACATTTTCCATGGACTGATTGAAAAATGGCTGATTTGCAGCGTATGTTGCCCAGGCATTCTTTTGACCAGTGTCAATGCATGAGTAAGGCAATGAGCTAACCTGAGCACCAGGGAATCCTCCCATGGTAAACCTGCCACCACCAGCACCAGGCTGGGCTGTGGAGGGAAAAATCACCCTGGGATCTCAAAGTCTATGCATTAGTTGTTGACAAGGATCAGAAGGTGTCCTCCCAAACTGGGCCTTGAGCTGTGGCTTGGATATGAGATGGAGAGTCATCTTGTTTGGGTCTTTCCATAAACACTTGATGACACCTGCTGTTTGCAAGATGCCTGCTCAGAGCTGGAGAGAGAGAATTAGATCCAGTTCCTGCCATGGGGAAGGCTATCACTTTAGCTTTGGACAAGAGTATGATCAATTTTAAGGAAGATGACTTGGGGAGGGCATGTAGCAAGAAATAATCGCTTTTATCTCTATCATGAGTGCTGTGTGTGTGTGAGAGAGAGAGAGAGGAAAAGATGCTGAGAAGGTCAGAGATCCGATAAAACAGGGCTGGGCCTGCATTGAATGGTTTATCTTTCTGAAAGGCTCAGGAAGCCAGTTGTAATTAGATATAATTTTCTATTGCTTAAACTGAAACAGCCAATTAAATTTTTAATTATTGTTTCTAAACTACCTGGGGATAAGATAGCTAAATATCACTGTGAAATCCCAGGGAGTGGTTTGCCCACGTGGTGATTCTCCAGAAAATGCAAGAAGGCTCATGCTGAGAGTGAAAGTCATTTCAAACACCACTGACAAAATGTTTAAAGTAACTTCGTCCCCTTGTTTCTCCCCAAGGTTCTCCCCTTGGCCTGTGTTATAACTTTGATCCTTGACTTACTATCACATTTGATCAAGCTCTCAACTGCTTCAGGTTTGGGGGGAAAGGTTTGTTTAGAAGATGCATTTACTGGTTCTGGGCTCCTCTCTAAAATATCTAGCTTGTCACTGCAGGGTACAAGCAATAACGGGATGTCCTTTGAGAGATGCATTTTCGTCTTCAAAGCTTTAGAAGTTATAAAAGGGGTGATAAAACTATACTGGGAGGCAGCCAGGCCAACAGGAAGCTCTATAGATCACCCATTTAATTTCCATGATACACATCCTTGCCCATGGAAGTCCTTACGGGCTGGTGTTGCCTATTTCACACTCCATCTGTCTCCGCCTTCCTCACAATAAATGACCAAGGAAGGCATTTACCAAAAGGACACATGAATTTAGTAGCAGAAAGGATCCCTCAAACAAAGCACATGGTTCAAATCAGATGAAAGACTTTCTCTTAAATTCCTGGGAAATCCTTAGAAGTTTCCTTGGAAGGTCTTGATATTCTGAAAGAGTAGGGCTCTCATTTTATTATGTGTTTATCTGGCTGATGATGTCTCTTAGATTCCAGTAGAGAGGATATTTCACCTCTGGGAAATTTTCAATGTTTTTCTTTTTTTCATCATGCAGATATTCACATCTGGCAACCCTTCCCTTATGTGGAATTGGTTTCTTTTCCCTTGATAAATTCCTTGGCCTACCCTACATACACATTAATCTGCAATGATCAAAGCCAACTAATGACAGATGCAAACTCTCTTGGACCAGTGTTTTTTATTTTACCCACTTTATAGTCATGTTTGGAAACATGTATTAGTTATATGGATACATTTAGAGAATATGTTTGGTAAAATTAATTTATTCATGTCTGTAGATAAAACACCACCTTATTGAATCACTTAGAAACCCATAAACATATAAAGTAGGAAATTATTAAAAAGCTAAAATTCAAAGTCTTGTAGACACCATCTTGGAATGCATTTCATTTTCTGATGTTTATATGTTCTCAAATTGGAAAACATAACTTTTTAAAAGATTTTATTTATTTTTAGAGAGGGGAAGGGAGGGAAACATCAATGTGTGGTTGCCTCTCACATGCCACCTACTGGGGACCTGGCCTGCAACCCAGTCATGTGCCCTGACTGAGAATCCAACTGGCAACCCTTTGATTTGCAGGCCAGCACCCAATCCATTGAGCCACACCAGCCAAGGCTAGAAAACATAACTTTTAATTTACAAGTACAGAAATGTACAGGATATGATCAACTACATTTTAAAAGGAAAGAGGTCATATAGATTATCTATGACAGTAGTCCTCAATCCTGGTGGCATATTAGTAAATCTGGGAGGTTTTAAAATGCTGATGCCTGGGCTTCAACCCAAGTTTCTGAATTAACTGCTCTGGGTAGGGCCTGGGCAGCCATGTGAAAGATCCCAGGGAACTGGTGAGAATTTGTGTACATGGTAAGATGACTTTTCTCATATTTAACAGGATCCTCTCACCCACCCAGCAAACTCCAGTTAAACTGGCAGAATTGCCCTCTGGCATGGAAGGTAGAGAGAGCAGTTGTGCACAGTCAACCTGAGGGAAAATCTGTAGCAACCAGGGAAAACTGCTGCTAGTGCCAAGGGCACCTCCTCAGCATCATGGTGGGGCCTTGTCTCAGCATCATGGTGGGATGAACCTAGAACCATCCTTGTTAGAACCCTGGACTTGGAGTTCATAATACTTGGTTCCTGCTCCATTATTTCTACTCTGAGTGGCCTTGGTTAATATGAGGAAAGTCATACCTCCCCAGACTTGTGAGAATAAATAAGGCAGTAAACAGATTTTGTTACCTATGCACTGTACCTTTGGAGATCACCCTAAATTTTGAGGCTATCTCTTTAGTAGTCCTGACTGAGCCCCTGCTTCATATAGGGCCCTAAGGAGGTATTTCAGGGCAGAAGTCCTTGACTTCCAGCTGTGCCACACCAGAGGCAGGGATTCATGTACCAAGACAAAGTTATTTTCCTGGGTCCATCGGTATCGGAAACACTGGCGGAGAATGGAATTCACCCTTAAAACACTGCCTGGAGTATTTGGACCCTAACTGCAGAATGAGGCTGTCTTCTCATTTTGCAGAATAGTTTTCCCAACATGGTCACCTAAATGGCTATAGGATAGTACAAGTGAGAGGCAAGCAGTATACTAGTGATTCAAATTCTGGTTCTGTGTGGCCTTGCTCAGTTGCTTCACCCATGTGTGCCTCAGTTCCTATGCAACGGGGTAACAACAGCACCTACTCCCCAAGTTGTTATAAAAATGAGATGAGTTAATGTTCACAAAGCCCTGATTGCAGTGCTGGTTCACAGGAATACAGGCAGGCTGGCTGCTGCACAGATGGGCTAACCTGTGTCCCTCCCTCCCTAGTGCCTAGCCCCTCCTGTAATGGCTTTGACAGCACCTTTCTAGGAAAGGAGGTCTGCTTCATCGCTACTGTTCACCTAGCAACACCACAATTCCTAAAGGTAAGTACCTGGAAGAGAAGTTATCCTGTGGAAATATTACAGCTGAGTTCTGTTTACTTATATTTAACTGTCTTAATGGGAAAAATAAAATTACAAGGATGTTGTCACTAAAAATTTGAAATGGCTGGTTTCCTTACTTCTGACAGCCCCACATGCTGTCTCTCATAACTGCATTTCCTAGGAGATATTTTTTTTAAGGCATCAATCGCTCTTGAGCCTGTAAACAGAAGTAAAGAGATGTTTCTTTAGAGCTCAGTAAACCTTCCAACATTTCATACCAACATTAATACCACAGGCAGAGGTGAGAACTGAGTATCAAATTGAAGGTTTGTCTGAAATCTCTTGTCTATGATTGCTTTAGTGTCTGTGGCAGGAATGCTGAGTTGAATTAGTAATTCAAATGCAGATGAAAAGCCATTTTCCACATGTTTACCACACTTTGAGATGATGGGAAGGGAGGGGTGTGACATTTTAGCTCCTAGTTATTTTTCCCCAGCTTGTGAAATAAATTTTGTATCAGCTAATACCCAGATTAGCTACAGATGACAAGCTTCAACCCAACACAATTTGAAGACTTGCTCTGAAGAGTTGTAACTTCTGTTGCCCACCAAGCATCCTGAGCAGCTCTAGCGTGAACATCTGTCACCTCAGGCAACACTTTCTTTCTTTCTAATATAGGAAATGTGTGTAGTTGACGAACCTCTAGAGGAATTCACTTCAAGGCACAGCTTGGAATGGAAGTTTTTATTTCTGGATCACAGGTGTGTGAAAAGAAAAGCATATCTGGGTTGTGGGGGGAAAGGTTGGACCTGGCAGACGGAAAAGTGGTTCCCAGCCAAGGGTTAGGCAGTTTGCCTTCTATTGCATTTATCCATATCCATGGATGCATTCTGTGTTTGGGTCAGACCATTTAAGAAGAGCCAGACACTGCAGCCCGGGGACATCTTTGGGATACAACCCCATCCCCCACCTCCACCAATGGGAATTTTCTCTAGCTCCCAGGAAGGCAGGAGTGGAAGTGAGATAAACTTCTCATCTTATTTCTTTCAACTCCTTTTTCTCTTTAGCCTAATCTTCTTTCTTTTTGGTATTTTTCACAGTTTAAGAACTAGCAATCTCCCCTCCCCATCCTCTAATTTTTTATTACACTTTGTAGTTAGGCAGACCCAATCTATAGTTGTTTTTAATTATTCAGTTGTGATAAATTTTGTTATTATTTGGGCCAGATTATGCCAAGTGAAAAGAGTACCTACATGCCAAAAAAAAAAAAAAAATTGAGTACTTTGGAATGCACAGCGCCTTGGGTTTTAACCAATGCAAAATTATTTTGCCCCTCCTGTTTTTGAGAAACAAGGCCTCTTTGTATCATTAAATGTGCAAACTATACCCTCAGCACTGAGATGCAGCCACCATAGTGAATTCTCTCTGATGAATTACCCCATTGTTCTTGGCAGAGCCCCTCCAATAATAGGATACCTTCCTTTTGAAGTTTTGGGAACCTCAGGTTATGACTACTACCACATTGATGATCTGGAGCTTCTTGCTAGGTGTCACCAGCACTGTGAGTACTGCTTTCTCACCCTGGCACCCAGAACTTCTAGCTCTGTCCACAGAGCCCCGAAAGCAGGACTCCTAGCCTGGAAGTCTGCTTGTTACCAGGTTCTTTCTGAGGTGGGAGATTTTGTCTTCTCTGAAATGACCCAGGAGTATGATGGAAGTCATTGTCTGGATGACCCTGTGTGTGTTTTCACCTAGAATTGACTTTGCTCTGACTGGCCATACTCCAGCATCTTCCCAGTATCCCTCACATACACAAGCTGTTTAACCTTAAAGATACGGAAAGGGTACTGGCCATTTTTTAAAGTTATGTAATGTAGTATTTCAAACACAAAATACTGAATTTACATAACTTTCTTTAGCCAGCAGACAAGTATTAGACCTAAGCCACAGGCCAGATAATCAGAGAGGCCCAGGACATAAAGATGATCAGACTTTTCTTGCTGTCTTGTGGGAACAAAGGCTGATAAAAATGCAGAAATAGGTGACTTTATAGGATGTTATTGGTGCAACAAAGGAGAAGTACACGGGATATTGGGAGGTTCAGAGTAGGGTCTCTCATTCAGCTAAGGTAGGAGCATCAGGAAGGCTTCCTGCACAGAGAAGAACACTTGGCAAAGGTATGGGAGGCAGGACACCTGGTGTGGGGTAAGGGAAAACTACAACCATGTCTGCATTCTCACTTAACAAAAGAGAATTTAAGAATTAACCATTTAAAGTCATATTTTTGGTGCCAAGTCCTTCTTTTGCACAGGAAGATTTGTAGTAACATTGACCTATGGATCTTGATCCATGGATTGACCACCAACACTGCATTTCTTTTACTCCTCACCCGAGGATATTTTTATTGATATTAAAGAGAGAAGAAGGGGGAGAGAGATGAACAGAGAAACATCAATCCATTGACTCCCATACATGCCTGACCAGGGATCAAACTGGCAACCTAGGTATGTGCCCTGACTGAGAATCAAACCTGCAACCTTTTGGTGCATGGGACAATGCTCCAACCAACTGAGCCACCCGGCCAGGGCCCAACACTGCATTTTGATAGATGCCTTGTCTGTAGTTCCCATTATAATAACTTTCTCTCCTCTGCTGTCTTTGCTCAAGGAAGAGCAGGCTTGAGTTTCATCAGGACCCACTGTTAGAATTTAAGGCTAATCTTCAAAACTTTAACCCCTTGCTCCTCAGAGGTGGTCCTTGAGCAGCCATGTGGCATCACAAGGAGTTTGCTAGACTTGCTAACTCTCAGGTTCTCCCCACCAGCTGATGGAATCAGAATCTCCATTTTAACAAGATCCCCAAGTGATTGGTGGACACCTGAAAAGTTGAGAAGCGTGACTCCTTCAAGCCTCCGACTACTTCCACCACTCTCACGGAGAAAGGACACATGAAAGTCTGTGGCTATAGAATCCCCTTCAGCATCTGGGGCTTGGGCAAGGCATGCTTGCACCATCCAGCCCATCCAGCCCTTAATGGGCTGGGCTTCCCTCCTCTTCAGATATCACATTCTCCAAGCCAGAACTCCTTTCGTAGCTTTAGCTTCCTAGTTAGGATTTCTCTTAACCACAAAGAGGTGCTAAAGTCCAGGCACTGAGGCAATAACACCCAACTGGTTCTTCTTCCTGGGACCCACAGTTCAACTCTCTGCCCTCCAAAGCTAATAACTCAACAGCCTTTATTCTGCCCCCAGGAACCTCCAAAAAAGCCCCTAACAGCCTCACAGGGCCACATAGCCCTGCAGCAGTGAGCTTGGGATAGATGGCATCTGTAGTGACTGCCTTAGAACCATGCTAAGGTTAAACTACTGACTGATGGTGGCCAACTCTGCACAGAGGACCCTGGCCAGTAGGTCTGCTCTGGGCCCCATTCTGCCAGTGTCTGGCCCCTCTATCCTGCAGCTCCAAAGACAGTACTACCTGTAGCAGGAAGATGTGTACCAGAAGAACCTGGGTCTCTTTCTAATTAAATCCCCAGTTTGAAACTGTCTGCATCTGCCAATACTTGAGGATTTTTAAGCTTTGGGGTATTTAGGAAAGCATATGGATCACTCCGCCACTGTTTAAAAATTCATTATCATTTACCATTATCCTGATAGTCACTAGTCATTTAAATACAGCATTAACTGGGGAAGTAAACAATGTCTGATACTGTCTTTTGGAAAGCTTATTTTCAAAAAGATTATTTTTGTATTAATGTTCATTATATTCAGACTCCATTTTCTACCAACAGTGATGCAGTTTGGTAAAGGGAAGTCATGTTACTACCGGTTTCTAACCAAAGGCCAGCAGTGGATTTGGCTGCAGACCCACTACTACATCACCTACCATCAGTGGAACTCCAAGCCCGAGTTCATCGTGTGCACACATTCAGTGGTCAGGTGCGTGGGGATGTGGCCCCCAACAGCTCTGTCAGAGCCCTGGCCACCTCAGGCAGTTCCAGCTTCTGAGAACCAAGCTCCAAGCTGGACTTCTTTCACTGGCCAGGGCTACACTCTGCAGCTGAGCTCTGGTTTGCAGCACTGCAACCAGAGCTCGGTCCTTCCAGGCATACACCCCATTCCATCCCCCTAGCTCAGACTTCCTTCGAGTGTTCAGTAAGATTTCTCTGAAGCCTCATGAGCTCTTTCAGGCAGCCCAGAATGTCACTTAGTAAGTTATTGCTTCATTGACCTACTTACATATTTTCCCCTCATATCTGTCCATCCCTCATCCCTCCCTTGTCACTGTTTTGAGAAGTTAAAATTTTGCCTCTAAATAGCTCAAACACATAGTCCCCTTTATTTTCAATGTTTAAAAAACCCCTGCTGACAACTGAGGATGTGTTGGGAAAAGAGCCAGGAGACCACTGGGCACAGGTTCCTGGCAGTTCTTAGGGGCTGTGGGGAGCCCCAGCCCAGTGTGGGGAACCAGGACTTCCAATGGAGGCAGTACATTTAGCACTTCATAGATGCTGTCTATGTCAGGTCACAATTCCCAAAGGTACAAGACAAGTGTCATTTTTTCCTCCCTGACTACAGAAATTTTAAAAATATCAATTAGTTTTAAACTGATCTAGAGAAGAGCACTTGAAGAGAGCAAAAAAAAGAATGGTTAGATTGACAGGCATATACATGCATGCTGCATTTTGTACATATATATAATAAATAGGTGATAGAGAATAGATAATGATAAATCTATACACACAATATATATTACACATATGTGCTGTATTTTATACATATATACATATGATAGGTAGATAGATGATAGATACATATATGCAAATGCTATTAATACATACTACATTTTATATATATATAACATAGTTGATGAGTATCTGTTGATACTTTTTTTTAAAGATTTTATTTATTTATTTTCAGAGAGAGGAGAAGGGAGGGAGAAAGAGCAATGTATGGTTGCCTCTCACATGGCCCTCACTGGGGACCTGGCCCGCAACCCAGGCATGTGTCCCTACTGGGAATCGAACCGGGACCCTCTGGTTCCCAGCCTGCGCTCAATCCACTGAGCTACACCAGCCGGGCATGTTGATACTTATAGTTGATAGTTGGTAAGTATTTATGTTCATGTGTATGTATAGTATGCAGCCATCTAACTGTCTACCTATCTAAAGGTAGACAGATAGTTAGATGGCTATATACTATACATACACATGAATATAAATAGGCAACAAGTAAATCACTCTTCTTTAGTAAGTTGGGGAATGAACAGAGAGAAGAAATGCTAGTTTTCTTGGCCAGTATGCCTGCTCATCATATCACTTGTCCACTCTCAGGGACTAGATCTTAGCTTCCCTAGCCCACCCTTGGGTACTTTAGCAGCCAGTCCCACCCACTGCTATGAGCCTATGCCTTTGCCAGAGGGTCCTTGTGCCCCAGAGAAGGCTGGTCATCATTAACACCTTGTTCTTCAGACCCTTTCCTTGACCCTGCTCTTCCTCTCCACCCTCCACCTTGCAAATCTTAAAAAGAAACTCTCCGAGAAAGTAAAGTGTGAACTGAGTGAATAAATAAGGTAAGAAGCGTAGTGGAGACTCTAGAGCTACTGTCTCCTTCCAAGGTCCTTTCCTAGCCTGCATGTCCACACAGGCCATAACTGGGTCACCACATTGAATTGATTTACCCACAGTATTTAAAAAGTGGGTTCATACACGAATCAGCAGTCTGGGTCTGGCTAGAATTCTGGGTTTGTTTGAGGGAAAACTTTCTGAAGGTTTAATTACGAAAAAAGTTACATCACTTCTTCACAGGCACAATCTCAGAGACTTGATTTTGGCTTTCATAAAATCTAGACTCAGTAGATTTTAAGAAAGTTTTCTAATTATTTGAAGGTTGAGATATATCCTATAAATGAAAATGTATTTGGAGGTTTGTGAGGATGGGGAAGATAAGTAAAGAAGAGAATAAAAATATCCTGAGAAGGAAGATATTTTGGCCCTCAAATCAGAAGTCACTGCAGTGGAATTTAGTCACAGATCAAAACTTCCTTCTCAGGCAAGTACCAGGGCTAGTCCCTTTCGTGGTGACTGTTCTGGGAAGGTATCATGTAGCAACCTCCATATATCATGCAGCCCTCTTTGCTGTGTCATCCTGGACTGTACCATCTCCAGCTGTGGTCTGTTGATTTCTTGATTAGTTACTCGGATGTCCGGGTGGAAAGGAGGCAGAAGTTGGCTTTGGAAGACCCACCATCTGAGGCCATCCACCCTTCAGCACTAAAGGTATGCTGATCCCTGTCAGATGGGTTATCATAAAAATAAGAATAATAAAAACAGCATGTCTTGCCTTATGAGCTCTTGCTGTGTTCCAGTACTCCTCAATGTGGTTTCAAGGTATTCATTTATTTCCCCCCATGGTGTTCCTGTGAGGTAGGCACTGCTACTGTCCTCAGTCCTCATTCTTCAGATGAGGCACAGAGTCCACAAAGATGAGCCAACATCCTGAAGACACCAAGGGTTACAACTCACAGAGCTAAAAACAGCCTCTAGACTGAAAACATAGTTTGGCAACTTTCTGGCCTTCCAAGAATGGTTATAAGAATTCCACTTTGTATCTCTCCCACAGGAAAAAAATAAAAACTAAAAACCTGGAAGCTATTCCATCATCCCATTGAACATGAAATAATTCAATGACCCCTGTGCCTCCCTTAGACTCAGTGTTGCTGCACTGCCTCCAGGGCTCACCCACCTCTCCTGGGTACTTCCCATATCTGTGTCTGAGTCTAGTTAACAGCCAGAGCTGAAGTATTTTCCTTCATGAAAATGGACCTCCTTCCTGCCGCAGGCTAAGCTCCCAGGTTCCCTCTGGCTAGACGTCCCCCCTCTCTGCAACTTGCAAGTACACAAGAGCCCTGTTCCTCAAAGGCCATTCTTCAAGTAGACACAAGTGTTAGGATAAAAAAAGAGAAAGCAAGAAAGGGAGGGAGTATTGTGTTTCATCAAAACTAAGGAGCTATCCACTATAAGTTCTACCATTATTTTATCCTCCACTAAGAAAAAATTCTGCCAGTTGATCTGTGAAATAAGGATTTCTTTCATGAGTTGAAGAATATATCTCAATTTCAGATATGTAAAAATATCTTAGAATTGTTGACATATGGTTCAAGTTCCAAGCTGCCCATTAACTTAGAATCCAGAGTTTTTGGCCAAGGCTGATACAGTAATAATAGTCCAACAAAGGCATCTGTGGTCCATCCAGGAAAAAGTTGGGAAGAAGAAAAAATCTCCTTTAAAGGACAAACAGCAGCCAGCATCTTTGCAGAGCCTCCCTTGCTGGCTGCTACCTGGGGTGCATTGTAGGGTGATTCATCACCAGCATCCTCATATGACCACTTGTCATTATTTATGAAAATGTTTATTAGCCAGCTATGTCTCATAATGCATCATGTATCATGTCCAAGAATGGAATTAAGCTATTCATAGGTGGATGTTAGACACACCATACATCACAGCTGAAGAACAGGATTAATGTATTTCATCCAGTCAGAGATTCATTATTGAATTTCAGATCCTTTAGGAATCCCAGAGCCCAGTGGAACTTCTTATAAACATGCACTTATGTGTAAATACACAAACACAGCTTCAGGTGCCAGGTTATGAGGTACTTTTAAAGGAAAAGCTCCAGGACAATGCTTTTCAAACTATCAGTGGTAATGGACTAGTTGGGGTTTTTTTTATGTCAAATATGTCACTGACTGCTGCTTATGTAAATGGCAGATTCCTGTGAAGTGTAGTGGCATCAAATGCCTATTAAATCTCAGTATTGAATCTCACTTTCTGTACTTATTTCTCTGTGGACCAGGAACATGCAATTTGTAAATGGTCATGGGCCAGGGAGGGCCCCCACCCCCCTTAAAATTCTTATCTAGGGGAGATTCTGTGACTAAACAGCAGAGTCTCAAAACTGGCACTTAGCACAGCCAAGCACATCCTGTAATTCTGTTTTACACAAAGGCCTGTAGGTCACACATTAATCATTTCAGACCTACGTGAGCACATACACAGCATTCACCCTCACTGGAGCCATGACTAAGAGACAGAATGGCCATGTGGATCCACAGGGATTAAGAGACCAGATTCTCAGGTCACTTAATCCCTGAGACCATTGGGTATGACCAACCTCTCTGCATAGCCCAGTGGAAGCCAGGAGTTTCACCATCCTTCTCAGATTAAGTAGGAACATGGCTCAGGAGAGTCATTATCATATTTATTCTTCAGCTTAAAAATCATTATACCTACTTTCTTATACCTAATGCACTTAATGCCTTGCAAGATGGGAAGATAGCTCCTCAGTGTTGGAAAGTCACAGCTGCTTTCTCTCGTATTTGAAACAGAGAAATGCAAGGAACCAGTATCAGTTACAATCCAGAGGTCCAAGGATAGGGGGCCATTGGCCCTTTGCCCTTCTTGCTCTTGAGAACTCAAAGGCTGCATAGGAGGAGACAGTGGTGGGAGAGAACATAGGAAGTGTCCAAGAGTCCAAAGGTACTTATTTGGAGTGTTCACAATCTAGTACCACCAGCAACCTTATATCTAGAAACTGCTTCTCTCCTCCTTCTGAGGAAGTCAAAATTCTGGGCATTAAGATGACACCTCTAAGAAAAAACTGAAATGCAAAGTCACAAAAAATCTAAGAAATTAAGATACAAGGTGATAAAGTGTAATAACTGCTGCTCACAAGCTGCAATTCTCTCAAAGATTATATTTATAGAGGTGTATAAATATTCCACCCAAGTGGGTTTGCTATTATCGCCAAACAGCTACAGGAGTTCTCTCAACAACCTTTACATTTTCCTACATATTTAGTGAAGAACTAAAGTTACGTGATTCATTACAGTGGCCTTGTAATACAGTTTGATATCAGGTATTGTGATCCCTCCTAGTTTGCTCTTATTTCTTAAAATTGCTGCAGCTATTCAGGATTGTTTATGGTTCCATATAAATTTTTGAAGTGTTGGTTCTATATCTGTGAAATATGCCATTGGTACTTTAATAGGTACTGCATTGAATCTATAAATTGCTTTGGGTAGTATGGACATTTTGATGATCTTAATTCTTCCAGTCCATGAGCACAGTGTATGTTTCCATTTGTTTGTGTCTTCCATGATTTCTTTCTTCAGTGTTGTGTAGTTTCTGAGTACAGGTCTTTTACCTCATTGGTTAGGTTTAGTCCTAGGTATTTTATTTTTCTAGTTATTATATCAAATGGGGTTTTTTTCCTGATTTCTGTTTCTGATGTTTCATTGTTGGTATACAAAAATGCCTTTGATTTCTAAATATTGACTTTGTATCCCGCTATTTTGCCAAATTCATTTATTAGGTCAAGAAGTTTTTTGGTGGAGTCATAGGATTTTCTATGCAGACTGTCATGTCATCTACAAACAATGCCAGTTTTGTTTCCTCTTTTCCAATTTGGATGCCTTTTATTTCCTTTTCTTGTCTTATTGCTGTAGCTAGGACTTCCAATACTATGTTGATGGAACATAGCATGGATGGAACTGGAGAGCATTATGCTAAGTGAAATAAGCCAGGAGTTGAAAGACAAATACCATATGATCTCACCTTTAACAGGAACCTAATCAACAAAACGAACAAGCAAGCAAAATATAACCAAAGACATTGAAATTGAGAACAGGCTGACAGTGACCAGAGGGGAGAGGGGAGGGGATTATAGGGGAAAAGGGTGAAGGGTTTACAGGAAAATTATAAAGGACACATGGACAATAACAAGGGGGGGTGGAAACAGGGGAGGGAGGTGGGAAGCTTGGGTGGTAAGTAGGGGTGAGGAGAAAAGGCAGAAAACTGTACTTGAACAACAATATAAATACATAATAAATAAATAAATAAATAAAGTTACGTGATTCACTTTCATCATCTCGATGCTGAAATGTAGATTGTATGTGTGCATGTGTGTTTGTTTCTGGACTAGGGCTCGAGCCTGGAACCTCAGCAGCACTTTAAGGCATTTGACACGGACGCCTCAGGCCTTAACACAAGTCACTCGCTGCCAGTGTCAACAAGAAGTTCCCATAAATCCTCGCACACAGCCATGTCAGAATCCATCTGTGAGTACGATGCTGTGGATGGGGAGAGGGGTGTTCACCCTGTCGGGGTTGAGGGGAACAGAGCCCCAGGAAGGGCCTCAGGCCTGAGCAGAATCAGGCCTGTGTGTTCCTATGGAGCAGAAGTACACAATCTGTTCACACTCCTGCTTCCTTTCCCACTAGCTTCCTGCCTTCTACCTCTCCAGGCCCTGGTTACTTCACTGCGTGAAGCAGACATAACACAGGTGATACACAGATTCGATAAGTTGGCTAGTTTTAGTAGCTCTGGTAAGATGAATGATCAGGCAGGTGGCTGAAGCAAGTGGTGGACATGAAGTGTGGGGATGGTCTGCTGTCATGTGTTGGCTCTGGGGCCAGGACAGAAGCTAGCAGAACGTCGTGGCTCTGGAACCCACTTCTGTTTCTGTTGGACATCTTTTATCAGAGATTGCAGTCAAGCCCTTTTTTTCACGTATGCAGGGTCATTGTCCCCTCTTGATAAGAAAGCAATTAAGTATGTGTAAGTCAGGAAGGTAATCTGTTGCTTTCTTCCAGCCATTCCAAGCAAGCTGCTGACAGAGGCCAGCACCACGGCTGTGCCAAGATTGGCTGACCTTCCCCAAGAGCTCCCTGTGCGAGGGCTCAGCCAGACAGCCATGATACCGGTATGTGTGTGACCCCAGACTTCCTAACCAGGGCATGCAATACTGTTCCAGGCATGCAGGGCCACAAGTGCTGTGCTGCATCTGCCCAGAGAGCCAGTTCTACTTAGAGACTGAGGATGTTGGGAGGCAAGTGGAGGTGGAAAGCTAGGTGATTTTATTGACAACTAATTTTAAATATTTTCATACCAAAATTAACACAGATGTGTATTCCTAAAATGCAAAATCCGCGTGAGTTTTAAAGATAAAGTTCAAAACTCCAAACATGAGGTCATACCCCCAGACTCCCTGGGGGTCATGATTAGGACTCTCCCATTTTGTATCTAATTTTCTTCCAGTGAAAATGTGGGAGAAGCTTGGTTGTCAACCAAAATGTACTTCTGCATATACATGCCAGACCTCTCCAAAAGTCAGGCCATGAGCAACCTCTTAGAAAGCACATTGCTGTCTGCAAAATCACTGATGTGTGGCACTCCAGCAATCTACTGCCATGTACAAACATGTCACACTCAGAGACACAAAGCAATAGCTACTTTTCACACCTGGGTCAAGAATTCAGAAAGGGCCTGCTGCATAGTATCAGAGGCTTTCCCTGGCCAGGACTGGGAACCTCATCCCAGGTGTGTCTGCACTAATGTGTCCAGCATTTGGGCTGGGCTGGTGGAAGGCTGGGCCCAGCTGAGACTGTCCACCATTGATTTGCACAGGCCTCTCCATGTTCCAGGTTTCTTCTGGCTCTGTGACTGGGTTCCAAAAGGCAATGTCTGGAGAGGGAGCTGCACGGCCTTCTCTGACCTAGCCTTGAAAGGGCCACAGCATCATAACCTCTACCACACCTCTTGACATCTTGACTCAAAGCAGTCACACACTCACTCAAAGAGAGAGACATAGATCTCCACCTCTAGATAGAAGAAGTGTCAAAAATTTTAAGGGCCACATCTAGACAGTTGACAAATACCTCATAACCATCTCTTATTGACATTTTGGAAATGGGAGTAAATTTGCCACCTTCCTGCTTGCCATTACCACAAAGATTATATACACACTGCTTGAAAAGCATGAGTGACACATTTTCTTTTCAAATAGAGTATGACAAAAACCACTTTTTTTCTCTCTAGCTTCGCTTAGACAAGCTTGTAAACTGTGATCGCCCTTCCACTTACACATGGCTGCCCAGGAGAACTCTTCCTGCCACTCGTGCCCACACAGTTGGGAGAATCAAAACCAGTCTTTGGTTTAGCCCTGTGTCTGGGGCTTCTCACTCAAAACAAAGTCTCCCGTTGTCATTTCCTCCTGTGTTGTCTTTTTTTAAAATTATGTTATTGTTTTTCAATTATAGTTGTCTGCATTTACCCCCTTCTACTCCCCGCTCAATCTCAGCCACCCTCACTTCTGACTTTGTCTATGTGTCCTTTATAGTTGTTCCTGAAAACCCTTCCTCTTATTATCCCCTCCCTCCTCCCCTCTAGTTACTATCAGATTGTTCTTAATTTCAATGTCTCTGGTTATATTTTGCTTGCTTGTTTGTTTTGTTGATTAGGTTCCAGTTAAAGGTGAGATCATATGGTATTTGTCCCTCATTGCCTGGCTTATTTCACTTAGCATAATGCTCTCCAGTTCCATCCATGCTGTTGCAAAGGGTAGGAGCTCCTTCTTTCTTTCTACTGCAAAGTAAAGAACCCTGAAACACCGATCCAAAAGAACCTATGCACCCCAATGTTCATAGCAGCACAACTTACAATAGCTAAGTGCTGGAAGCAACTTAATTGTCCATCAGTAAATGAGTGTATCAAAAAACTATGGTACGTTTACACAATGGAATCCCCCCATATTGTCTTAATGGCACTTTCCATTTGGGCTGCTTTACACAGTTCCTAGGGAATAGTTTTGGAATAACTTCAGAAGAACCCTTTCACTTTTCTTTTAAAACCCAGCCTGTGGTGCTGAAGGTTTCCTTTGTTTTTTTATGCATTGTCTCTCCACCCACCCAAGTGATCAGAAAACAAGGTCTGTCACTCACCTGACTTCCCAGGAGTCTCTAATAGATTCCAGGCAGAGTCTGGCAAATTGCACCACTATTCACTGTCCGGATGAGTTCACGGACATAGATGTGCATGGCATGTCCACCTGCATTAGTATTGAGCAAAAAAGGTTAAGGACTGCACACAAAGCCACCACTGCTTATCAGTACAACCTCATTCACACTGCTCAGTGACATTGCTAAGAATTATTAGTTAGGGAGAACCACGAAATCCACCAAGAACAGAGTGTGAAGAGGAAGCAAGGGAGGGGAAGTGGCATAGAGTTGCAAAGCTCCAGCAAGTAGCAGCTTTGCAAAGCACACTCTGGTGGGAGACACCACCCACCTTGAGTGACCCCAGGAGCTTGCTCAAGGACTACCTGCTCCCTGCACCAGCCTGCTATCCCACCTTTTAACAGGAAACACACACCTACACATTTCAGAAGTGAGTTCTTCACTCTAGTACAGAAGGGCCTCCTTTAAGCCAGGAAATCCAGCTGGCTGAGAGACAGCACCCTTGTACCTCTGTAATGACCAAGAAGTAGTGTCTGTTAACAGAGCCTCTCTTTTCCTCAGGCTCCCCTGCCTGTTCCATCATCCTGTGACCTCACACAGCAGCTCCTGCCTCAGACCATTTTTCAGAACTCACCTGCTGCCCTGGCACAGGTGCGTCTGGGACTGGGGGAAAGGGAATCTGGCAGTGGAATTTCCCCAAGACAGGACATATGGTGTCCTCTTGAATATATGGATGCATTGGTGCCGATGAGTAGCATGTGCTTAGGTACCAAAATAGGGAATGTTTCTCCCAACATGCAGGAGGGTCATGTTGAGCTATGGACTTTGATTCTACACTTGCCCTGTCAACCATTCTCATCTTCTCTGGAGACACTCTGTCTGTTCTTTTCTCCAGTGTCTGTTTCTCAGTCTTTTAAATAATCTTATTTATCTCCCTGTCACTCTTCCACGTTCCTCTCATTCTTTGCCACTCTACATTGGCCCTGATATTTTGGGAAAGGTCTGGATTAGGCCAAACATCACAGGAAGACTCTGAAAGGCTTTAAAAGCTGTGAGTCCAATACTATAGATATCACATTTGTTTAAAAAAGGAGGGGAAGTGGTCATGATTTTGCTGAGTAACTCCTTCCTTGTTTCAACAACATTCACATGTTTCTGTTTGGGTCTGTCCCTGAGCTAGTGTGAGAGGTGCAGAGACACTGTAACATAGCCCTTGTTTTTCTTTTAAGTGAAGTTGGGCATTAAAGAGAGCAACCACCATGGCAGGGTATGTGTTTTTATAGAAGCAGTAAGAAAATATTCTGTCTAGGAAAATCCTATGTGGTTTCTCAGAGGAGGTGACACCTGAGCTGGGCCTGGAAGGATGAGTGGGAGGTTGCCCTATGGAGAGGGAAAGGGTCAGGGTCAGCAGGGAAGAAGGATCCAGGTATGTGCTTCAACAGGGAAGTTTGGAAATGTCTGACATGCCTGAGGCCTAGGCCCCATCAGTAGTGGTCTTGAATGTTCCTGAAAGAAGAAAAACACTCTGGTTCTTGCATAATCAAGAATTCCTTTTTTTTATAATAAATATATAATGAGTGGTTAAGGCCCTTTTTTACACTTAACAAACCTCATTTTTTTAAAGATTTTATTTATGTATTTATTTTAGAGAGAGGGGAAGGGGAGGAGAAAGAGAGGGAGAGAAACATCAGTGTGTGGTTGCCTCTTGCGCACCCTCTACTGGTGACCTGGCCCGCAATCCAGGCATGTGCCCTGCCTGGGAATCGAACCAGTGACCTTTTGTTTTACAGCCCGTGCTCAATCCACTGAGCTACACCAACCAGGGCAACAAACCTTGTTTTAATTAATAAAACAGTTCTTAGTCTATTAGGCATATTATACTCAATAACTATATTCCTTAAGATATTTTTGCATAATGCTGACCCTTCAAGTCAAACAGTCAGTTTTTCTCATACCTACCCCATGTGCAGCAATGAATTCTAGAGTTTTCTCTCTTGCCCTCGCTGAGGTTATTACTGTAGCATCTTGTCAGTAAAGAGGGAAAAAACAAAACCCAAAATCTGGGAAACTAGTGGTTTTGTTTTATATCATGTTTCTAAAAGTCTCTAAGTTAGAGTAGATTTCTTTATGATAAAGGCCAAGATCATGACTATAATGCTTGAGTGTCCTGAATGCCTTGAGAACATAAGAATCATACTAGAAGTACCACTTATGAAGCCCAGTGCTGGCCCCAGAGGACTGTCCAGTCCCTCAACCCAGAAAGTCTACACTGCACACAGCAGAAGCACCCCTGAGTATGTTCTGGCTTTCAAGCACTTACCACAGAAGCTTTGTGTTTTGTTTTTTAAATGATATGACCTAGCTTGTTTTCTTTCTCCATTGAATTGTTTCAAAATCTCAGCTGAGTGCTTACATTACTTACATTCTGATGATGATTTTTGTAATAATAGCCTGGTATAGCATAGGTAGTTTTAAATGCACCTCCCATTCCATAATCCCCCCTCTCCATTGGCCTTGTGTCTGAGTAAATAGGTAGTGACAGGGAGCAGAAATCACAGGCAAGATTTTCCTATATCCAACATCTGTTCCAGAAAAGGATTGAGAGGTGTAAGCAAGAGGAGACAGTACTCTTGGAAAAACAGGTATCAGTGTGCCTCCTACAAGATCACCTCAGGATAAATGTTATGTGATTGTACTATTCTTCGCCTTAGTTCTTTTATGCACAGATTTCTAAGAAATCCCTAGCCACAAATAAGCCTGGGTGAGGGGAGGGAGGGTAACAAGTCCTCCTTGGCCCCAGACTGGCTGGTTGGATAGCAGGGCTCTGGTGAAAGTTACCATCAAATTCAAGCTCACTGGGAAGTGGTTACAGAAGAGCCCTGCTCTCCAGGATCAGATTTAGGATGATGAATGATAGGACCCAAAAGTGCCTGTGAAGTTATCACATGCAAATCTTCTTGCCCTAGATGAGAGGAAAAAAGAGTGGGAGGAGCTGGCCCCAGCTGGTGTAGCTCAGTGGATTGAGCGTGGGCTGGGAACCAGGCGGTCCCGGTTCGATTCCCAGTCGGGGCATATGCCTGGGTTGCGGGCCGGGTCCCCGTGAGGGCCATGTGAGAGGCAGCCATGCACAGCTGTTTCTCTCCCTCTCTTTCTCCCTCCTTCCCCTCTCTCTAAAAAAATAAAAAATTAAAAAAAAAATATTAAAAAAAAAAAAAAGAGTGGGAGGAGCTGTCTGATGCTTTTGGAATTCATCTCCAAAATCATTTGTCTATTTGACGAGATTAGAAATACCAGTCTGTACACATTGCTTACAAAAACATGTCGCAATCCAGTGGCCCTTCCAGACTACAGTGTAATAAAGTAAGCCTGCAGATTCTGGTGGGCCTGAAAAAAGCTCACCCCTACTCTGGCCATGGGTCACTCAGTAGGGACTCTGAAAAGAGTGGAGAAGGGACAGAAATGAAAGTGGGCAGGGCCACTCAGAACAGCAGCAACATCTGTCTGTGAGGCAGAAATAACTCTTTCATCTGGTGTGTTTCTGACTCTACCTTGAAGTTTCCAGCACAGTTCAGCATGTTCCAGACCATCAAAAAACAGTTGGAGCAGCGCACACGGGTCCTGCAGGCCAATATCCAGTGGCAGCAAGAGGAGCTCCACAGGATCCAGGAACAACTGTGCCTGGTCCAGGACTCCAACATACAGGTGATGCCCCTGCTGGGCCAGTGGTCCAGTGTGGCCTGTCTTCACTGATCCATGATGGGTCCTGATCCACCCTTGCAGGAAAAGCAGAGCATCCTACCAATCCCTCTGTGTGGCCTGAACACACCCTGCTTATGAGCCATGTTGAAACTTCCATGGAAGGAGTACAGGAATAAACACCACCTCCTCTGTCCCCAACTCCAGGCCAAACATAAAGTTTGCATGATATCCTCTTCACTCTCTCCTGTCTCTGTTGGGTACATATTTGCTGCCTCACCTGCATTTTCACTGACGGGTTTGGAGGTGAATCACCCTGGGCTGATGCCAGCCTCCATCCTATGAGTTATAAACTCCAGCTCCTGTGTAACCCCGCATCCCCAGCACCCAACCCTGGCTGCTGACAGAGACATGGGGGCAGCTCTGCTTCTGCTTCCCCTCAGTTAAAGCAGAAGTAGGAGGTGTGGGAAATGATGACATCTGCACCCTGACGGGGACAGCAGACAGACTGGGGACTGGAGGTCAGCACCCTGCCAAATTGGAGTGCTCTGCAAACACTGATAGCAGCTGCTTCTGTGACCCCAGTAGTCACTTCTTGAATCCTTTTGGGAGTTCCATCTTGGAGGAAAACTATACAGGGTCTGGCAGAAGTAACACCATTGAGTGTGATTGGTAGAGTATGTAAAGGTCTCAAATGAGATGGACGGTAATTTGAACATTTCACCTAAAATGTCATATGATGTGCTTGACTGTGATATTGTTATGTTACAGAATCACATGCTTATGATTTTGTGATAAAAGATTTGGTATAGATTACCAGCTCATAAAAGAGGGGGTTAGTTGTGCTGGACCCTGATATTGGGTCTATTTCAAGGACAAATTATTTTTACCAAGTGTCACTTATGTCAGTCCAGGACTATTTTTCTTCCAAAGTGCATTTTTTTTTTTTACCCAACCTTTAACTGTAAATGTAATTCTAGCTACTTGGGAGTTTTTCCTGAGAGCTCTAAGCTTTTGCACCTCATTAGGAGAGACATAAGTAGAAGAGACCCCTAGGGAAGAGATCCCTGCCCCACCCCCTCACTGTCCACACAGCTCCTCAAGTGCAGTGAAATCCCAATGAGCAGGCCATGTGCAGGCATCATGCAACGGTGTGGAGTTATTGGGCAATGGGGGACACCTGGGCTCCCCAGAAATGCCCTGCATAGCACTCTGAGCCCAAGGCTGGTTCCTCAAAGAGATCAGAGCTCAGCAAGACTAACAGCTTCTGCCCACTGTCACCCGGGCCTGCTTGTGTATGTGTGCCCGAGCTTTGCTGAGAAAGCCATAGCCGCCCCCAGAGCCCTGATGCTCTGCCCCAGCCAACCCTCTCCAGGGACACTGCTGACATTGATGAGGGAAAAGATTGAACCATTTGCATGAAAAGAAATGGAATCACTGAGGTGTCTAAGACCATTTTTACTCATTCTTCCCCAGCTGTACTCTTTTCTCACTGATCCAGGGTCCAACTGGTAGAACTTCCCTGACTCCAATTAATTGAATGGAGTTTTTACACTAACACAGGAAGGGGGAAATTGAGCCAGAAACTTCTGAAAGCAAGGTAGGTAAGCATATGAACATCCTCCTCAGAGCCCAGACTTTTCTATTTCCCACCTTTTCAACATAAAGTCTAGACTCTAAAGTATCAGGCAACACAAGTTATGTCTTGTTATGTCAGCACCCAGCCCAGGCTTATTACAAAGACTTATTACAAAGAATTATTCTTTTTGTTCCTCATGATCACTGCATTTTGTTAACCCCCAAATCACATATGCCAGTGACCACCTGGGTCTATGAGGAATAATGTGGAAACAAAGCCCTCAGCTCCGCCGTGGTGTGTCCCTTCTCACTACACTCTGTGACATTATCTTTGCTGTGGGATTATCCAGAGAACATTAAAATCCACAGATAATCAACCAGAGAACATTTCCTCCAACAATCTGCCTTCTTGTATTTTTTCAAGTTTAGAGATTTAAAGAAATACCTTCCAAAATATTTAACCAAAGTGTGATACTTGTTTAGAAGAAACTATATGATTCAATCATAAGAAAAACAAGTAAAAATTACTCCTCCCCCCCAAAAAAGTGGGAGTAGATTAACTAACAATGGTAAAACGTTTATAATTGTAGAAGCCTAATGAATGATATATGGAATTTCACTGCACACTATCTTCTTTTTGTGTACCTCTGAAATATTCTGGAATCATTAATATTCATAGACGTAAGCAGATAAAAAATAATGAAAAACCACATATGCGTGTAGGATTGGTTTCTTGAAAATTAGAGGTATATTTTTTCTCTGATAACATTTCCACTTGAGTTAGGGAACTGTTTTTCTCTTTCTGCCTGTACAATTGATCGTGGAGCCCTTTTAAGAAGTCACGGCTGGTTGTGAGAAGTCGCACATCAGGGCTGCCCTGCTCATCCTTTGTCCTCACGCAGTAGGCTTTCCTACTCTACTCATGGGCTCCGAGCTCCCACTGAGACTCTGTGTGCTGCTGTTGTTTGCTAAGTATAATTTTTAAAAAGATTGGCTTGTGAGGGAGCGGGCCTCTTGTGTGTCGCTTTTTGCACCGGGATGTAGTCATAGAGAAGAGGCCACCTGAGAAGAAAGGCTGAACAGAAGGGCTCCGTCAGCCCTGCAGTCCGGTGAAAGGCTGCCTCTCTCTTTCCTTTTGAGAGCATGCGCGCCCTCTGCTGGCTATTAAAAGAAATGCCTGGAAAGACACCTAACAAGGGTTACTGATGTTCTACCTCCCACCCTTTCTTTTTTAAAGATTTTATTTATTTATTTTTAGACAGAGGGGAAGGGAGGGAGAAAGAGAGGGAGAGAAACATCAATGTGTGGTTGCCTCTCGCACACCCCACACTGGGGGACCTGGCCCACAATCCAGGCATGTGCCCTGACTGGGAATTGAACTGGCAACTCTTTGGTTCTTGAGCAGGCATTCAATACACTGAGCCACACCAGCTAGGGCTCCTTTCTTTCTTCCATTCATCTCTCTTTCCATTCATTCCTCCCCTGCATCCATCTACCCACCCATCCATCTTTCATCCATCCAGCCAGCTAGCAGATGCCCAGGCACTTGGTTAGGCACTTTGGGGATACAGAGATAAATAGGAAAAAACCATACATTAATGGGACACAGTAGCAAATCAAGTATATGTGCTGTAATGATATGTGTGCTGTTAGTGTCACTGTTTTATTAATGAGGAAACTAAGGCTTTGAAAAGTAGCCCTGGCTGGTGTGGCTCAGTGGATTGAGCACCGGCCTGCGAAACAAGGGGTCGCAGGTTCAATTCCCAGTAAGGGCACATGCCTGGGTTGTGGTCCTGGTTGGGGGCGCATGGGAGACAACCACACATTGATGTTTCTCTCCCTCTTTCTCCCTCCCTTCCCCTCTGTCTAAAAATAAAATGAATAAAATCTTTAAAAAAGAAAAGTTATGAAAATCACCCAAGGTTGGTGGGGCTGGAATTTGAGCTAAGGTATGTCTGACTTAAGCCTGTCATAAATAAAGATTGCATTTATTTGAGCTATAATCAGAAGGAAAATTGTATCATACCTGAAAAAAAAAGTATGTTGTTTGGTTTGGTTTGAGTATGAAGTGAAGTCTAAATCACCCTATGTGCTATAAAGAAGCCATATTATAATGGGTAACAGGAATTACACAAAACACTAATCTAATCCTCAGATTGAACCTGTACTAAACGGGTAGTAAATCTGAAATGATGGATGCCCAGGAAAATTTTTTTAACCTCCAAAGTAACAAAGAGTCCTCATTTCACACTGCAGTCTCCTCTGTTGGGGCTGAGTCTGTGAAAGGAAAGTGAGGAACAGGTGGTGTGGTGGGAAGCACACTACATGGGAAAACTAGTTGAGCTAGGCCACCCACTGACCTCAGGCCTCTGGAAGACACTGACCCCAGCTCTAAACTAGACACTTGAACTGCCCGACCTTCAAGTGCTCCTCCAAGCATCTGCCTGATGTGGTTCTATATACACCGTCCCAAAATCACTCAACAAATGTTGCCTGTTGGTTCTGTACTGGGTATGAGGCTACCTCACTTATTGCAGGAATTAGGGTTCAAACTCCAGATGCTGGAAGAAAGAGAGCCTTCCCTGAAGAATTCAAAGGTAAAGGCCTAAAATGGAATGGAACAGTTTGTCAAGAATCAGAATATATAAGTAATATTACTCTTTGTGCTGCCTAAGTAATCACTAGTTAATGTTTTGAATGCCCATGAGAAGCTTTTGTAAAAGGACTAGTTAAAGGCCTTAAGTTTAAATTATTAAAACTATTAAAGTTGATTTTCCTAAGCCTCTAGGGTCAACATACCAATTATCTTGTATTTACAAATCTACTGATTTGGTCTAAAAGAAGCAATGTTTTTACTTTTTAAATTTATGTTTAATTAGTTTATAAATTTAACAGATTGTAAATAATCAACATTACCTACCAAAGCCATTACTTTACAAATTTAATATACCTAAATCTTTCAAACACTTCACATAACTAACAAGGCAGTCTTGTAAGTCTAAGAAGTAAAAACTTTGTAAGCACCTAAGCCGTTCTTTTTAATCAAATATGCCAACTTATAAATGAGGTAGATCAAAGTTCTCACAAACACTTCAACACTCTTTACAAACTTGATCAAATTCTCCTAAACCTTTCAAATTAAAATCACCAGGCTAATGTATCACAGCCTCTTAAATTATTTCAGAGACATCTTAGATAACATAGTGTATTGAGAGTATTACAGAGACTATAAAGCTTACTCTTAAACATGATTTTAAATTTTAAATTTTATTTTTCAATTACAGTTTACATTCAATATTATTGTGTATTAGTTTCAGGTTTACATATGTCAATTTATTGATAGACCATCTGGGTGTAAGCATCTTGAACTGTTAGACTCCCATTACTAGTCTATAACCTTCTTGAAGTCAAGGTCAGTGTCTCCGTCTTGTCCAGTGCTTTGTTTCAGGGACCTTGCCCTATGCTGCAGTATCTGGGCACTTCATGTCTCCATGTGAAAGAGAGTGAGAAAGCAGACCTGTTCTCATGGACAGAAGATACAAGTGCAGACCTGTAGAGGCCCTGTAAATCTACTTTAAAGGCATTCCTGTTGTGCTTCCAGATGTTTCTGCAGCAGCCAGCTGTATCCCTGAGCTTTAGCAGTGCCCAGTGGCGTGATGCTCAACAGCAGCTCCCTCAGAGGTCAGCTCCAGGGGCCCAGTTCCCACGCACCACAAACCATCAGCTTCCAGGGCAGATAATCTCCACCCAGGTCACAGACCAGCACCTGCTCAGAGAATCAAGTGCGACAACAACCCAGGTAAACATCCTCACACATGTGTCCCCACAACTCTCTATTATCCACTCCTGGTTTTAGCCACTATCAGTGTGAGAACATGTCATCCACTTTTGTTTGTTATTCTTTTCCCCAGGACCACTATGCTCCTCGTCCCCCAGATTCCCTTCCCAGCCCTTTCCTCATTCCATTACCACTAACTAAAAGCCACCAGTGGCCTTGTTACCTGACAGTGAATAGCACTAGAATTCAATAGAATTGAGAGGTCTTGAGTACCTACTTCTGGAGGATCAACAGAACACAGCTTCCCCTCAAGCCTCCTGTATTCACACATACAGTTGTGGATCTAGTGAACCTCTGAGGAGCTCCTGTTATTCACAGCCCGCAGAGGAATAAGAGTTGTGCTTGACCTGAAAGAGCTTGTAGTCTAGTAGGACCTCTAGGAATGTAAACAGATACTGTACAATAAAATGTGGAGAAGTACATGTAGCAGAGGGTTTAGTCCATCTTCACCCAAACTTAAGGGTTTTACTTTAAAATACAGCCTTTTTCTTCTAAAGGTCAACAGAAAAATCAATGGCTGAGAATAGCCAGGGAATTTTTGGAAAAGAAAAACTGAGGCAGAATTGACACTATCTGATATTGAAAGATTTTGAGAATTAAAATTCTGAGAATTAAAACACTGTGGTGCCATCGTGTGAGTAGACAATTAGTGAAACACAGTAGAAAACCCAAAAGCAAACCCAAACCCATCCCCTCACTCACTGATTATTTCACTCAACAAATCTTCATTGAACACTCACTGCATGCCAGGCACTAAGTTCTAGGTACCAAGGGACAGCAGTGAGCCAAAAATCTCTGATCCAGTAGGAAGAGAGATAGAAATAAGTAAAAATCATAGCATGTCAATGGCAACACAGGAACACTGGTGAAAGAGGGGATGGGTTAGAGTTTTAACCAGGTGGCCAGAGAAGGCCTCACTAAAAAGATGGCACTGAAGCAAAGACCTGCAGGATGAGGGAATGGGCATATTGGTATCGGGGTAAGAGCTTTGCACATGTAGGAATCAGCAAGTGCAAAGGACCTGGTGCAGGAGAAGGCCAAGGATACTGTGTCTACAGGGGAATTTGTTAAGCAGAAAGTTGTTCAATTCAACACACATCTGTGGCTTGTCTATTGAGAGCCTGGCACTGTCCTAGGCCTCAGTATGCAAAAAAATCCTTGAGGTGCTTATAATCGAATGGGGAAGACTGTCACAAGATCAAAATAATAAATAGTCAGTAGGTCCTAAGGTAGACAAGTGACCTAGGAGTGTGGAGGAGGGAGGTTCTTGGATGGTTCCTGGGGAGATGATAGCTGAGCAGTCTATGTTTTGCCTTTCTCATTAAAATGAGGCTCAGGGTCCCAAGTCAACCAGAAGCATGCAGATGATACCAGCAGGTCGCCACCCTGTGGGCAGCCTGACAACCTCGTTCAGCAGCCATGCAGCTGCGCTCTCACCAACTCGGAGCCTGACCACACTGGCCTCTAACACCCAGGACACCAACCAGTGCCAGCCCAGCCCAGACTTCAGCCATGACAGGCAGCTCAGGTAGGGAGACCGTCCTTATTTATAAGATAACTGAGGCTGAGCTTAAGACTCCTCATTTCAGCCAAGTTCAGATTCCCAGGCCTCTGTAGTTGATCTCCACTAATGCAGAGGCAAGAGATGGTGGGGTCTTGATTGCCAGAGGACATGGTCTGCTATGTTCCTCATCCTCTGAGAAGAGCAGGCAAAGGGATTCCACCAGACAGAAAGGACCCAGCCAGGCTGGACATGTGCTGCAATCATCATCCAGCAGGTCTACAGTTTGGGCGCTGATCAATTTCCTATTTGTCTCTTTCTCTGCTCCAAGGTTATTGCTGAGCCAGCCAATCCAGCCCATGATGCCTGGATCCTGTGATGCAAGGCAGACCTCTGAGGTTGACAGGACTGGACAGCACGTCAGGTAGGTGGCCAAGTGGAGGGAGGAGGCCGAGAGCTGCACTGGGTGGTCCCAGGCTGTCAGGCTCTCACCTGCCTGGACCCGCAGCTCCCCCGTGAGTCCCACACCCTTTGAAGGACTCTTCCCTCAGCTTTTCTTCCACCATTTTCCATTTGAGTGGATAAAACTTTGTGTCGGTGTTCCATGCTTAGAACAGGACCCAAATGAAACAATTATATCCCTAGCTTTTCATCATCCTCTGATGTCTTTACAGGTCTAAATGCCTTCACCTTCAGCAGTATCACAGGTAAATGTAGCCCTTGGCTCCAGCTGACGAACACATGCTGGCAGATTCCACAGGCACATGTAGCCTGCTCTGTGATTCTAGAACTATGCTGCAGGACTGTGAGACCTTGTAATGCAGACCCTCTATCCCTCCCAAACACACAACCATCTCTCTCTCCTTTCCCCAGGAGAAACCCCAGGAGCAGAAGCAGCTTTGCTTGGCTGCTTAATTCTAGAGACAAAGGTTACTGGAGACATAGGGGTGAATACTTGAACAGCTACTGGAAGAGAGTCTGGCCCTATGAAATGAAGCATAAATAGAACTATCTCATGTCTTTTTCATATAAACAATGACTTAATTTGTGATAGAAGTTCACCGGTACAGTGCTAGCTAATTAGGCCTGGCGTGCCCTCACACAGAGGCCTTACAGCCATGCCCTAGGACCTTCCCCAGCAGCCCTTTCTCCTGTGTCCTCCCTCAGCCACTTACACTAGTAACAGCAGATGGTTGCTGAGCATTTCTGAGGGTCAGCGGCCTGTACCTACATCATTTCATTTTGTTGTATAGAAACGCAGTGATGGGGCGGAGGAAGTGCACAGTGCAGAAGTTGCCTCTAATTCTTTGATGATGCTCTCAATCAGGTAGTGGTGGTAGGGTTGGTTTTGGATTTTCCCTGTTCTTCCTAAGGTCCAAATGAATGGGAACAAAGAATCTTGTTATCTCACTTTCCAGAGATGCTTACAATGCACTGAACTAGGCAAAAATGGAAATTCTTCCCTCTGAGAACTCTAACTGCCATTTTCAGTCAGCCCAATAATTTATACCTTCCCCGTCTTCCCCTACCATCTCTTTCAGACATGGCCTAACATTCCATCTTCTAGGATGTGTTTGGTTGTGCCTCCCACACACACAGAGGCCTCTTCAGGGGAAGTTTGGAACCCTCAAATCCTGTTTAAATGACCCCAAATATAGAAATGACATTTCTAAAAAATATATGGCAAACTGGACTTCTCTCTAGTGTCTTTAAGCACCTGTTCCTCATCTCTGCTCCTCCAGAGCCTTCCTAATGGCCTTCCTGTATCCATTGTTAATGGCCCATTAATACCTACACCTGTTCCTTTAATTTTTATTGTGGTACAATATATATAACATAAAATTTTCCATTATAACCATTCTTAAGTGTAGAGTTCTGTGGCATTAAATATTCATATTGTTCAATCATCACCACCATCCATCTCCCAAAATTGTTCATCTTCCCAAACTAAAACTCCCTACCCATTAAACACCAACTCTCCATCCTCCCAGCCCCTGGCAGCCATAATCCTACTTTCTGTCTCTAAGAATTAGACTACCCCAGGCACCTCATGTATGTAGAATCATACATTTGTCCTACAGTGATTGGCTTATTTCAATCAGTATAATGGCCTCAGGGTTCATCCATGCTGTAGCATGTGTCAGAATTTCCTCCCTTTTTAAGGATAAATAATATTCTGCTGTATGTATAGGCCACATTTTGTTTATCCATTCATCTATCAGTGTGAATGGATATTGTGTTGGCTGTTATGACTAATGCTGCTGTGAACATGGATATATAAATATCTGCTTGAGTCCATACTTTCACTCCTTTTGGGCATATACCCAGAAGTGGATTGGCTGGATCATATGGCAATTTTATGTTTCACTTTTTTTTAATGTAAAATTTTATAGAATTAAGTTTCTAGAAGAGAGTATAGGTACATATATTTATGGGGTTTTTTTTTTCTCTGTTTCATCCCTTTTTTTCATTTTTTAATTGTTGTTCAAGTACAGTTGTTCCATTCTTCCCCCACCACCACCCCAACCCTACCCTCAATCCTAATCCTTTAGCTTTCTCCATGTGTCCTTTATACATGCTCCTTAATGACCTTTCCCCTTTCCCCCTCCCCTCTGATTACTGTGTTTGCTCTTTATTTCAATGTCTCTGGTTCTATTTTGCTTGCTTGTTTATTTTGTTGAGTAAGTGACAGCATGGATGGATCTGGAGAGCATTATGTTTCACTTTTTTTTAAGGAATCACTAGGCTGTTTCCATAGTGGCCGCACCATTTTAAGTTCCCACCAACAGGGCACACAGGTTCCAATTTCTCTACATATTCATCAACACTTGTTATTTTCTGGGTGTTTTTTTTTTTTTTTCCATAATAGCCATCATGATGGATCTGAGTGATATGTCATTTTGATTTTGATTTGCATTTCCCTAATGATTAGTGACACTGAAACTTTGTTTATGTGTTTATTGACCATTTGTACCCTTTCTTCAGAGAAATGTCCATTCAAGATCTTTTAATCAGGTCTGTTGTTGTTAAGATATAGGAGCTTTTTTTCATATTCTGGATAGCAATCCCTTTATAGATATATGACTTGCAAATATTTTTGCTGGCTGGCCTTTTCATTCCATGGACAACGTCCTTTGATGAAAAGTACAAACGTTTTTCATTTTGATGAGATCTAGTTTATCTTCTTTTCCACTGTTGCCCATGCTATTGGTGTCCTATCAACACCTCTTTTTTAAGTCTGTTTTTTCCTTCCTATGTGAAACCAAGCAGGTATCCACAGAGCCAGGCCGTGTTTCCAAATGCAGACATGCACAGCACTGGCAGCGGCACCTCAACCCCCATCCTGATGATGGGACAGGCAGTGCTGCATCCCAGCTTCCCCAGCTCCCAGCCAGCACCCCTGCAGCCCACACAGGCCAAGCAGTAGCCTCAGCAGCACTTCCTGCAGGTGGGTGCTGACTGACTTTGGGGCCAGGGAGACTGGGCCCAGCTTCAAGACCACATCTTTCCCCACCTTGCTTTAGAGGTGGTTTTAGGCCTCAGGACTGAAATATACCCCTAGCAGATTTGCATTTGAATCTTTATAGTTTCTAAAGTTCATAATTCTCAAAGGTTATAAATGTACACAGTATAAGAAATTTAGCATCAGCTCATATGGCTCATATGGGTATGTGCTAAAAAGGTCCATTTTTTAAAAAGCTGTTTTTATTAGTGTCTGTGTTTTTAAAGCAAGAATAAGACCCTAATAACTATGTTTGTTGGACTTACTAGTGTGCTTATATCAAAGCCTTTTACAAATATAAAATTAAATCACATTTAAAGACTCATCAGAATTCCTTAATAAATACAATAATGTTGCCTGAAGTTGGGCTTTCCCAGAAAATGTGCAGCATATTGCCATGTGATCACCAGTTACTTCTAGCAAGTGCCAAAGACACTAGCTTTCTCCTCACCACCCCCTCTGCCTGCTGGCACTTTCAGTCATACAAAATTGTGCAGTGGCAGACATTTTGAGAGCAGTGGGCTAAAAATGAAAAGAATCATCCTTGAAGGTCTAGAATCTATATAATTTAATTCCAAAGCTACTAAACTATCTTTGGTATACTTTTCAAATCTCCCTAATTCCAGGCATAGTGGGAATCAACTGAAGACTCAATTTTGCATATCTTGCCAACTTGTGGGATACAGACACGATTTGGGATGGGAATTGACACTGTGAGAGGCAGGTAGAGCCTGAGGGAGAGTCAGAGGCCTCCAGGGCATTTCTTCAGTGGTAGCAACAAAGATGCAAGGCTCAGGCTGCACAGAGTGCTCAGGCCTTCTTGATGCCCTCAGGGCCTATAGCGCAGTGTGGAAAGAGCTTGTTACAGAGCAGCCAGGCTCTGGGTTAGTGCTGAGTGAGAGCACTGTGACTGGGAGGCCTCTGTGAAGAAAGAATTCAGTGTTCTGCTGTAGAGCTGGGCACTTGGGAAATGCTTGAAGTTCAGGTTAAGGTGTGGAGGTGAAGGGTCAATATTGTAGCAAGAGAGACAGCCTTAGCCAAATTGGATGGGCAGGTGTGCCCCAGCAGCTTCAAAAACAGAGTGAATGGGAATAGTAGGAGGAGAGACTGAAGGGTCCAAGTTTCCAAAGTTGGCCTTTGGCCAGTTGGCATTTCTGACCTGCAAATGAGGATGTTTCCTAATAGGTGCTACAAATGGCAGTATTTGGAAGGAGTTATGGGATCAGGAACTACTAGTGAAAGTGTACAGACTGCATGCATGTTTGCATTCTGCCATACTAACTATCTGCATGTGGGTGAGCTTCCAACATCCAGAAACATACAAGCTACATGTAGACCATGTGTACATGTTCAGTCCCCACAGGCTCACTGGACCAGAAGGAATCCTTGTGCTGGCTTGAAACTTGCCTCCTCAATTCACCCTGTCTGGTAGAGCATGGGGTTCCTTTCTCCCCCATGCACTCTCCCTACACAGTCCCACCAAAGCCCTCACCACAAGACCCCCAGCCATGGAGAAGAGTCCTATGGTCTGTCTATATCTGCATTTCAGCGGAGGAGTTGCAGAATCACAGAAGCACCTCTGGAGCCCTTTTCCTTTCCTTTCTAGGTACAGGTGCCAACCTCTTTGCACAGTGAGCAGCAGGACTCACCACTTCTCTCCACCTACCCTGGGCTTTGCCCTGCAGTCCCAGCCCCCTCGACCTCCCAAAGGGTCAGCAGCCTGTCTGAGTCCTCAGTCCTCCAGCAGCTGCCCCAATAGTACCCTGGCACCTCAGTCAGGTCCCAATCAGCTTTAACTAATGGACGGATAAGGAGGCGGGGAAGAATTTGAACTAAACCATTGGCCTTTGCATACACGGCATACATTTCAGATCTTCTCGACGGTAACCATCTCTGGAGAACCACGGATGGCACATGGGAATGATCAGAAATCCTGGCCTAGTTTCTGTTGCTTCTGTGCTCCTCGGGCACACTCTACAGCCATACTTGGATGTTGTGATTCAACCTACCTTATCAGATGGCTGGTCTCGCCGTACCTTACCGACAGCACACGGGCCAGTAGTGACCCATCCACACGTACTAGCTGGCCTTCACTCTCTTAATCATGTTTTCTTTGAATTCCAGAAGCACCGGTTTAGAAATCTATTGAAGAGAGAATAAAGAGATTATTTTTCATTATTTTTAAATGGTCCTTTTTGTTTCAGTTTGCACAGCTGCACAGAGGAAGTAACTTAGGCACTTTCATTTTAAAAAATAATAGGTCTTATGACTTCATTTGGAGACCACAGTAACAAAATAGCTAACCAGTCAGAGAGCAAAGCTGGTCATCACTCACCAGGCAGCAGCCCACACCCTCCAGCTTGAGCCCCACACTATGCTGGTGATTACTTTTATAAACTGGACTATTTCCTGTTTACTTTGTTGATTACAACTACTAGAGAACTCAGAGCAGAGCATAATCATGCAGCTGACAATCCAGAACCTTGTAAACTGAAGGGTTATGAAAGGAGAGATTTCACAAGCCAGACAGGTCTGTGGGGTGCCTGGCCCCATGGACTCCCTGCCTGTACTGAGCCTGTGAACGAAAACACTGTCCCTTGCTACACATCTTCCACAGTAAGATGCAGGACTGGATTTCCTTTTTAAAATGCACTTTGCTTTATTTTTTGTATGTTTTCTTATGTTAAGATGTTTCTAAAGAAAAGATTTTATGTAATTACAAGATGGAGTGTAGTGAATTGTACAGCTGTTGTAATAATGACCTATTTCTATATAAAATAAAGTTGTATGGATTATATGTAAATTATTTTGTACCTGAGACACAGTTCCTTTCCCAAATATAAAAGTTTTCTTGTGTTTTTCTGTGAGTGCACATTTTGTAATAAATTAATAGATTTGTATAATTTCCTCTGGAGGTAGTTTCTGTCCCTTGTTATATGTGCATGCTCATATCTTTTCATCCATAAACACATGTTTTTTAAATTTCAAGATGTTTCTAAGGATAATCAAATATGTGGAAAAGGTGGAAACAAGCAAAAAATAAGTCAGGTGATAGCACTGTTTTTTTAAGCTACAACGTGTGCATCAGCCTGTCTGGTCCCTGATTTTTATATCAAGTGTTGTGCCAGAAAAAAACAATGGTTCAATGTAGAAATGACAGCAAAACAGACAAACAAAAACAAGAAAAGTTCCTGGAAACATGTCAACCTTATGGACATAGGTAATCTGTGGAGAACAAGACATTTGCCACCAAAGCGTTCATCAGCTATAATTCAACTCACCTGAGCTGATCTCCAATGGCTCTGACCAACAGCACTCAGACATCGGTGATGCACAGGGTGTGTGTGTGTGTGTGTGTGTGTGTGAGAGAGAGAGAGAGAGAGACATGCACACATATCATACTGATGAGGGCCAATAGGGCAGCAGCATCTTGGAGACTTATACTAACTACAGACATCAATCATTCTTTCCCATGAGACTTCATCATGCTGACACAAGGGTGCCGCGAACACTGTGACTGGGAACCAATGAGGTGGTGATGCTCAGCACCGCCCTTTCCACAGCTGCTGGCCCAGGAGAACTGAATTCTTTTCCTTCCTCCATCACTGTAGCTCTGTGCTCCTACCTGCATCCCTGTAAAACACAGATTGCTCCTCGGCTCTATGACTGGGATCAGGTTTGAATGGCCTAAGACGCTGCCATATAAATACATCAAAAAGGAGTTTTATTCATCATGCAATTGCTGTATTCCTGGAAAAAGGTAAGTCTGAAATTTTGCATGCATTAGGATCATTTACTGTTTAAACTAAAGGAACCAGAAAGGAACTGGACTAATTACTTTGTAATTTAACTGTTTTGTAAGTGGAAGATCTGATTTTTCTTTAAGAGTTTGTATTTTCATGGGCTGTCAGAATTCTTCTAAGTAAAATGAGATTTTTAATGGAATCAGCATTTAATTGCCCTATGAATTTCTAGTTGGAAGCCATTAAGAAAGGGTGGGATATGCCATGCTACTAATTTAATTTAGTGTTGCTTAAATCTTACGTGTGTTCAGAATCTGGATAAACTCAGAAAACCCTTATTGTGAACTGTTTCTGTATACCCACATGATAGCAGGGGAACCTTAATCCCTAAGCTTTTCTCTTTTTTTCCCCTGTTTTTCTTGTAATCCCTAAGCTTTTGATTGTTCTAATTAAAACAATCTTCATTAAAAGGCTGCTTTGCAACCCTCTCCTGCTTCCAGAAAAACCATGACCTTTCTATTGGGAAAACTATAAAGTCTTGCTTGGCTCATGAGAAGTGACTGAAATGTGAACTCTGGAATATACCACCTTTTTTAATATCTTAAACTAATGAAATGTACTGAATGTACTTAACTAACTGAAATGTACTATCTTCTGTCTCCAATGGCAACCAAAATTCAATAACTTAAAATTTTTATTTATGCAGGATAGTGAACTGGTCAACTATTAGATCATTTTAAGCCATGACATTTTGTACTCTTTCCTAAATTATCTGGTAAAATTTGAGTGTTTGGCACAAAATTACTTCAATTTCTCTTTACCTTATGTGAGGCCTGAAGGTTTTAGAGTTAGCCGTTGATAACCTAGAGAAATAACTGATTAGGTTCCTCCAGAGAAATGCCTTGTGTGGCTTATGGACAGACACTTACAAACTACGTACTACACACATGTGCAATACAAACAGTAGAAGACTTCTGTACGCAGAACAAGGCTGATTACAAAGCTGAAATACCTAGCCCTCTGGTATCTGTGAAAGAACTTTATTTTTCTGAGGGAAAAAAATGCTCATTAGGAACAAAGAAAATCTCCTTTAGGATTTTTTCCTAACCAGCCAATGTCCAGCTATGGGGGAAACAGGATAATCCTTTAGCACACTCAGTAAATTAACACATGCCTTAAAATAGATAATTCCAATGTTGAGTTACCGCTTGTAAGAATTTAATTAAAATCTCAAGTCTGATATAAAAGATCCCTTAAAAGTTTTAAATTATCTTAAAAGCAAAAAGGACCCACTGAATGTAATAACAAAACTAAATATATCAAACTGGTTACAAATATATGAATATCATGGACTTAACTTTTTGTATTTTAATCCATACTCATTCTTAAGCTTTTTCAGTGTTCCAGTTTTTGTATACCATTATAGGATTTCAGTAACTCACCAAATAAAAATTTTACACCACCCTAGGATTAAGGATCTTACCATACCTGTCCTCCAAAAAAAAAAAGACTGCCATTTCTGACCAGCGGAGCCTGAAAGTCCAGAGTCAGCAACTTGAGAGTTTAGCCTAGGGGCCAGGGACTTGGTTACTCAGTCTGCCAACTCACCCAGATCTGCTGGCATCTGATTCCTCCCTTTCTATTTCAATATCACATGTCTTACATTAGGAGGCTTTCGTTGTCTTACGTAGATTTTTATTTTTGAGGCTTGGAGAAGATTTCTTTACATTTTCTTGGGCTGGATGTATCTAACTTACTGTATGACATATTGAGTTTGGTGTGCTGGCCTATTTGGAAACTCATGTATGTCTTAATTACAGCATTTCACTGTAATTAACATGGTTGTAGCATGTAGCCATCAGGATAAACTGCTGGACCCCTTTCTACCTTCACAGTGCAGCACCCACTTTTCCCAGGAGCATTTGGCTCCCTTGCAGGAGTCACCTCACTTCCCTCAGGTAGAAGCTTATATATGTCTGTACCTTATTAACAGACACATCTTTACAAAGAAACAAGATATCCATACATATCAATACCTTCCAACATATTAAAAATGTTATGCATATCTATTATATTGACTCCTGTTCATTACAACTACCTTTTTAATATTTCATGGTTTACTATAAGCACAAAGTCATTGACTCGTGGCCTTTTTATAAACTCAGCTTTTCTAATTAATCATTGTTGTTATTATTATTATTTATTGCTCAGATCAGTGCAACTTGGGAAACTCCCTTCATCGGTCTCTTTATCTTTTTAACACTACCTATCAGAAATCAGATTTGGATTTCTTTCAGGAAACAAGTAGATTAAGGTCCAGCCTTTTTTTTTTTTTTTTTTTTTTCCTGCTACAAAGCACGGAATTAACCCCAAGGAGACCTGACTCCTTTTAGTTAAAAACAAAAAGTATTAGAGATTAAAATCTGGATGACTTGAGTGAGAATGAGAGTTAGTGTTGGGTAAAAACGCTGCTTTTCTTGCTATTATTGAGCCATTTTATAGTGATAGATGTAAACACATATTTAAGGTTGTGAAATCACATTGATTTCTTCAATATAATATATTTTATATGGTACTTTACTATAGTTTTCTAATGTGATTTCATCAACCACTAAGATTCTCACCAAAATTGATGTTTCATATAAAGTCAGTTATAAACTGTCAATTTGAATTTCAAAATACTTCTTATGCCAGTCCTCTCCTCTCTATCCCCACTACTCACCCCCTAACCCAGGCCCTCATTTCAGCTGGATCACAGCCCCTTCATTGACACCCCCTGCCCTGCCCTGCAAGCTCCAGTTCATACACACAATAAAAATAGAGTTCCAAAGCACACAAAGTTCATCCTAATGGTTTGGGTCTCTGGAGGCCATCAGTGACTGACCTGACTCCTAACACTTGGGATGGAAGGACATGGTGGAAGAGCCTGTACGCTAATGATTTTCAGTACTTCAGACCAGTTTTTATTATGTCTGTTCAGCTTTTACTTAGAGCAGCAGAGTTGACATCTGAGAGGGCCATATTATATATTTCCACTGGAGGGGTCTATTTGCTTTGACAAGAAGTAAGATCTATTCATTCTATCAGTTATCTGAAAACTTGAGGCAGCTGGCACCAATTTCTTATTTATTAAGTTGACACTTCATTGCCCTGATGGATGGTGCACATGAGGCACCTATAGGTGTTTAGTTCCCCTCTAGATGCTGGAAGCCAGTTAGAAAGGGAAGGATCATATCTGCAGGTGGGAGTATAAGGAGCCAGGGTCATACAAGTGATCCCAAAGGGCCATTATGATATGAAAGGCTTCAGGCACACCCTGGCTGGTGTAGTTCAGTGGATTGGGTGCCAGCCTGCAAACTGAAAGGCCGCTGGTTTGATTCCCAGTCAGGGCACATGCATGGATTGTGGGCCAGGTCCCCTGCTGGGGTTGTGCAGGAGGCAATCGATCGATGTATTTCTTGCACATTGATGTTTCTCTCCCTCTCTTTCTCCCTCCCTTCCCCTCTCTCTAAAAACAAACAAATAAAATCTTTCAAAAAAGAAAAAGAAAGGCCTCTGGCAGGTTTCAGGTGCCTTATCCTGAGGAAAATAGGCAAGATGAAGGGAGAGGGGGAAGGAGAGGAGAACAGTGGAGAATGCCCTCAAAGTGCTGGGGAGAAATTATTTTCAACCTAGAATTCCACAGAAGCCAAAATATTAATAACTTGGGGGGGGAGTTGTAAATAAATATCTTCAGATATGTGAGGGCACAGAAATTTAGCTCTCATCTTCCCTATCTTAAGAAGCCGCTAAATGGCATGCTTCTGCAAGATAAGAGAGTTCAGGCCCTGGCCATGTGGTTTAGTTAGTTGGCTCGTCCTCCTGATACGCCAAGCTTGCTGGTTCAATCTCTGGTCAGCGCATACAAGAATCAACCAATGAATGCATAAATAAATGAAACAACAAAATAATGTTTCTCTCACTCTCAAATCAATAAAAAAATTTTTTTTAAAGAAATAAGAGTTCAAGAATCAGGAAGGTGTGTATTCATGGATCAAGTTCACTATCTTTGAATCCTTAGACTGGTGGCATCCAGTTCCTAGGCCTCTGGGAAGCTCTAGAATGATCTCTCCTGGGCACTTCCTCAGAGCGCCCATCATCTCACATCACATCTAAGATACCCATCAGGATCTACCCTGACTGCCTGCTGCTTCCCCAGCTTTCCTGCCTTTTATGCCTCTCCCTCAGTATGTCTTCTTCCAGAATAGATGGAAAGTAGTCCATCCTCATAATCATTCCTCACCCTGTCTTCATCTGGCTTCTTCCCACTAGCCACTGATCCAATAGTGAAGCTCCTTAAAATTGCTGATAACTTCCTCTTTGGAGAATCTAGTGGGATTCATCTGTTTTTGCCTTACTTGATCTCTGTAGCATTTAAAACCTGTTGATCACTCCAGCTTCCTTTGGACTTACATTTTCAAAGACTTTTCCTGAGACTTGACTAATTTCTTAAGTCTGCCCCCCACCCCCGACACACACTGCTTTTCTTTCTCCAAGTCCTCTTGATTTTACCTCTTTATTTTTAGAAAAATCAGTCTGCCTCTTTTCAATCCCACTGCTACTGACTTAGGTCTGACCCTCCTCATTGTCCCTATTATGTAAATAGTTTCCTTCCACTTATCTCCTTGCTTACTATCTTGCCCCTACACCCAAATCTATTCTTCACAGTGTAAACCGAATTAATTCTAAAACAAATCTGAATAATGGCACTGCTTTCCTGAAAAACCTTTCAATGCTTCATTACTTATAATACTCTGGAGTAAGGCCCACAAGACTATTTTGTCTCTCAGCCTAGAGTCTGAGCAGACCTTCTGTGACTGCACTTTCTGCCACTTCTCTGACAAGCCATCTTCTGCCTGTTAGGTCGGAGTGGCTCAAGAAACCTGATGGACGCAGCGAGCTAAGGAGCAGGGTTTATTAGTGGAGAATAAGAGGGAAAGTGGAGCCAACCCAGGGAGGTTGGGGAGCCAACCAAGGGAGGGTAGGACTCCGTTCAGTTGTTCTTAGGGCAGGGTTTTTAAGTGCAAAACCCTGCAAAGAGTAACTGGTTGGGGTGTCAGAGTCTGACTGGCTAGAGCTGGTTGCTGGGTACTATTTCTGCTGACCATTGTTCTTGATAAATCTTGTCAGACTCAAGTTAAAGCTGCATCCTGTTATGCCGAATAGGCTAACCCCAGACCCCAATCTTAGCTGGGTATCTGTTTGTCCTGGGTAGGGTCAGCAGGCAGTTTCCCGAGGTACAGCTGATTTTCCATTCTTTCTAGGCCTGCCTAGGTCTGTCACTGCCCTTCCTTCCAGACCCCACACAAGCCTCCCTGACCCTGCTGTGGATGAAAGACCCTCCAAATCTCTACAAAGCTTTATTAAGAATTTATTTGAGCCAAGTTTGAAGACATGCCCAGAAGCAAGATCTAAATTGACTGAGAGAAAGCTCTGAACATTGCAACTAATTTTATACATTTAGAATCAAGAAAAAGTAGAAGAAAGGTTACCTGAAATCCATTGGTTAAGGAGACGGGAGAAAGCAAAGCGAGTTAAATGTCTAGGATTGAATTAAAAAGCGATTATGGAGAAACACGTACTTCTACATTGGTGAACGCAGAATAGTTAACATCCGACATCGGGAACAGAGATGGTATGCTGGCAACATGAAAGCAATAAGGGGGCTTTCCGTGTTGACAGCCTGTTGCCAGTGAATCTGCTTCCAAGTTATCTGGAAAAGAAAACTACTTTGACATTTTAAAAGTATGTTATCCTGAATGCATGAGATGGAGAGGCAGGGAGGGCTCAGGACGCAGTGACCTGCCCAGGTATGGTCTGTGGTTACTTGACCTCCCTATACTTGCCGGACCTGCCACAGGGCCCCTGAGACGGTCGGATGTACACACTCATAGTAAACGTGGCCACAATTAATGAACGAACGGGAAAAACAAAACAGCGTCTTGTCTCTCAAGCCCTGCTCCCAGCCAACCGGAAGCCTAGGTTTTGATTCTGTTTTAAGACTCAGACGAGAAGCGAGAAGGCGTTGATCCCTTCCTCAGCTCATTCCCGAGAAGACGGAAACTCAGCTACAAAAAACCGGAGGCGGAGAGTGCCACACACAGCGCAGGCAACCGAGGCTGCGTCAGGCCAGAAGGCTTTACTCCCCGCGCGCACCGCGGACGTCACAGCCCCACCTCCAGTTCCACCCGCTGCCAGGCGACCCGGAAGTTGTACTTGCAACCCTGCCTTTCTTCTCCCACAATTCCTCTCGTTCTTTCTTTTCAGCTTGGGCCCAACGTAGTGAGTATGGGCGTTGGGTGTCGGGCTTAGGAATCTGGGTCCATCCTTGCCCGTGATTGCGCTGACCCGGACAACGGGATCTCTCCTGAGCTGGACCGGGACTCCGCGTTCCAGAGAACGGGAATCCGCCTTGGGCTTAAGGGCTTCTGTAGCCTGGGAGGGTAATGGCTTAGGAGGTCCGGGTCGCAGGGGTTTCCGGGAAGGGGGCACCCAAGTGGCGTGGATGCTTGTGCTGTGGGATTGCTGGCTTGACTCTCCCGGTAACTAGGGTTCGGGTACCGGCCGGGCTTCCGCACACGGAAGCGCCGAGAGGGCGGCTGCGTGAGCCCGGGTCCGGGAGGGAGGAATTGGCTTGTGCGGGTCCGAACCTGTTTAGCCTCCTTGTTACCTGAGTTTAGATGGCTCCCGCAAAGAAGGGTGGCGAGAAGAAGAAGGGCCGTTCTGCTATCAACGAAGTAGTAACCAGAGAGTACACCATCAACATTCATAAGCGCATCCATGGAGTGTGAGTACCCTACCCTCGCCCAGCCACAAAGCTGGTCAGAGCTTTCCGAACTCAGCGCGTCTGGATGTCACTCTGAGTCTGTCCAGGATTAAATGCTAGACGATCTAGAAATTAGCATTTTTCTTAAAAACTCGTATCTGTATTGTGTGGACCCTGTTTTCGGTCTGTAGGGTTTAGAGGTCGGGGGTTGATGACTAATCAGGTTTCTGGGAGAGCCAATTGGAAAAACACGATGATAAAATCATTCCGTTCAGTGCTTGTAATTGAATTACAATTGAATCTGGACAGACGAAATGAACAAGGTGTATGCCGGGGGAAGCAAACATTTTAATGTCTCTATTTAGATTCTAGGAAAGTTAAACAGTTAACTAAAAAAGCTCTGACCATTCCAGAGTGTGAACACTTAAATGGGATTATTTTAGTTGTCTGGTCCATATAGATATGTACTAATTAGTATTGATTGAGTTATATCAGGCGGAACCGCTAGAGACAGGAAAGGAATTGTATATTTTTTCCTGGGGTTTGGTTTTTCTTAAGATGAGTAACTTTTCCCATTTTCTGCATATTGTGCTTACTGCTGATAATGGAGACCAAATCTTGAATATGCAAATATTACGGGGCAAAATGATCTATTCAGGCACCAATTTGTGGAGCAAAATCTCTCGAACTTGACTCGGCAGTCTCCAGGACCACAAATTTTTCGAGGGATTCAAATGTGCAGCGTTGTCCACATTGTGCCTGACTGGCTGGCTGTTCCCAGCCAAGGGTTGGTCGTGTGTGAGTCAAGAGGCATCATGTTCCTTTTGTATTTGGGGTCTCTGAGGTGGCTGCTGGGTCCAAACGCCAGTGTCCCTTTTGGTGCATTAATGTTGCTTCTGAGTAACCACATTTCCTTCCCACCACCCGTTTGAACCAAAAAGTTCTACCTTCCTAGTTGATTTATGGGAAGTTAGACAAGTATTTAGATATAAAATGGTAAGTTGTGCCAAATAAAAAGGGGTGTTGTTTTAAAGATCACACTAATAAATAGGACATTTGAAAAGTGTGGGTGTGGGATGTTGCGGGTGGCAAGTTTTTCAGGCACTTAATGTTTGTTACAGAAGCCCAAAGTGAAGACCTGCCTGGTACTAAACCCTTTGGTCATTTCCCAGTCCTCTTGATTGGCACCAAGTGACAGTTTCTTGTTTCTTCTGTGGAAATGCTTTATTTTTTTTACTTTAAAAGATTTCAGTCTTGTATTTTTTTCTTCCTCTCTAGCTGCTCTTTGTCCTTCTACTGTGTTGGTTTCTCTTATAACCCATCCTCTTAATGTTGAGTCCCAGGATCCGATTCCTCTCTTCTGCCTATACTTGGGTGTTTAAGTAGACATCTCAAACTTTACATGGCCCCAAACCAAATCCTAGTATCCATCTCCAACCCCAACCTTCCCATTTCTCTTGTGGCCTTCCCTAGTTCAGTTACTGGCAAGCAAACATGTCCTGTTGGCTCTGCCTTTCACCATCTGACCCATTGCACTGGTTCCCCCTCGCTCTCCAAAAATCTAGTATATCCTCAAACCTTCCATTGGCTTCCCATCTTACTCAGATTGGAATCCAAAGTACTTGTTGATTCTGTATGAACTGGCCACTTATTTTCTTGATTGTATCAGACATGTATCTGATTGAGGGTAGCTGTTTGCTTTTCTCACACATACCTAAATGGATGCCCTCATCATGCTTCTGCTCTTGACTCCCAATACCTCCTTTCCCATCTTACTCAAACCTGCAGTCCCCTTCCCTAATGCTCCCTACCTCTTTTCCCTGGTTTATTTTTCTCTGTCAGACTTGATACCATTTGATATACTCCAGAAGTGTCATAATCTGAAGGACCTTTACACTACTGATATTATTCTAGGATTTTCTTATACTACTGATATTATTCCTAGTGCCTTTTATTTTTAGGTGATTAAGTATTTAAATGAATGGCATGAGCTTGCTTACTTGCTAGAAATAACCAGGAGGCTGGTGAGAGTAGAACAGGGAGCAGGAGAGACATGGTGAAGTGGGGTGTGGGAGTGGGTGGAGAGTTGGGTCTTTTGTGGGTCATGGGACGTTATTGAAGGTTTCAGAGTAGAATTAAGTCACTCTTCCATGCTCCATTTGTTACTTTTATTGGATTCCATAAAGTTTGTTTCGTCTAACACGTATGGGGCACCTATTATGTGCCAGGAGCTGTGCCTTGTGTTAGAGTTGAATCATTGGCAGGGCCCAAGTGAAGGAATGAAATCAAAAGGATCTGTGTCCTTGTTTAAACAGCACATTAATAGTACCTAGCTCAGAGTTGGAACTGACAGGAGCTAATGACAGTGCCTGACATATGCCAAGAGCTTCATAGAATTAACTCTTGTCCTCATCATACTTTGTGAGAGGAATCTGTACATTTCAGGTCTCTGTTCTTTGAGCACAGACCAGGGAAATGAACTTTTAAATTACTATTGAATGGTCTCCAAAAACATGCTATGTCTTAAAATATGACAGTTCTAATTATGAGTGGGGACCCCAAAAAACCAGACTTATCTTCTGGAGAGCAGGCCCCTTGTAGTATAGGCTTTCCTTGCTAGGTAAGTGTTCTAGGAACCCACCTGAATAAGTATACCAGCTGACATTGTGAGAGGCTGTGTTCAGCTTCAGTATGGGGTTTTTTGTTGTTGTTTTTCTTTTTTTGGAAGACAACACATTTGCCCATTTCATGATGAGGGATTTACAAGTGCACCTCCCTGCACTGCACTGCATGTTCCAGCAATTTTTGAAAAAAAAACGGCATACCCCCATGCCCTGCCCAATCCCTACCCAGGCAACTTTTTTTGTTGTTTCCCTGGATGAAAAAAGTCATAAGAAGAAAAGGTTTTGCTGATGTGCAAGAGGTGAAACAAACAAAAAACCCAACAACAACAGAAGCACTAAAAGGTATCAAAATTGACAACTTCAAAAACTGTTTTGAGCAGTGGGGGGAAAATGTCTTAATAGATGTATTGCATCAACTGGACAGTACTTTGAAGGTGACCGAGGTATAAACATATAAGGAATACACAATTTTTATAAATTCCTGGGGTTTGCATCCCCCCTCATTTTGATCTGGGAATGCTTACTGTTCAGTGTTGTATGCTTTACGTTCAAGCATATTCTAAAGTCATCCTTTGATTATATTCTCCTTGATAGGTAGGGTGATAGTTTGGGGTTGATTTTGTTGATCAGGAAAGGATTGGCCAATGTGTATATTAACATTACTTAAGGATCATATGTAGAGCCCTTATACTATCATTAAAAGTGGGTTGTGTATCTTTTGTGTTCCAAATATGTTAATTGCTGGACATTAACACTGCCTGAAGAAAGGATTGTCCTGTCTTGTTCAAGTTTGGTGTAGGTTTCTTTTATGAAAATGGAACATAATATGTATTTAATTTAATTTTGTACTCCTTTAATTCATTTATTTACTTAATGTTTGAATCTCAGGGGCTTCAAGAAGCGTGCCCCTCGGGCACTTAAAGAGATCCGGAAATTTGCCATGAAGGAGATGGGAACTCCAGATGTGCGCATCGACACCAGGCTCAACAAAGCTGTCTGGGCCAAAGGAATAAGGTGCCAAAGTGTTATCTGTGTTATAAGATGAACCTTTAAAATTACACCAGCTCACTTTGCACATTCTGTATAAGTTCAGTAATTAGCTAATACATATAAAAGTATAAAATAGTGTGAAAGTAACTCAAAGGGTGGCGTAGCATCTGCAGAGAAGCCCTTTGACATGGTATTTTTAATGAGACCCAAATAAAGGAGCCAGTAATGTGAGGGTCAGGTGGGAGTGGTACACAGAACAAATCAGGTGAAGTTAAATAAGTGACTTGAAAAGTGAACAAGGATGGAAAGTTAGGCGGAGATAATAAGGGATCTTGCAGGTCAAAGAGTTTGTATTTCTCTCTAGAAACGATTGGAGCACTTTTTTAACCATAGGCAATTTTACCTATCCTTCCCCAGGCATATTTTTGGTTGTCACTACAGGCCACAGATTCTGGTAAACATCCTAGAATGCATAACATAGCCCTCCACACAAGAATTATCCAGCCCACTGTCAATAGGGCCAAGGTTGAGAACCCCTGCTTATAAATCAGGGGAGTGGTTTTTTCTGTGAAGGACAATGTAAGGTGCCAGCGTGGGGTTAGGATGTGTGAATACTCCTGGTGGCTACTTTCATGATAGGAGGAATTAGCTTTACCAGCACACCTATATTTGTCATTAGGAATGTCCCGTACCGTATCCGGGTGCGGTTGTCCAGAAAACGTAATGAGGATGAAGATTCACCAAACAAGCTCTATACGTTAGTCACCTATGTACCTGTCACCACTTTCAAAAGTAAGTTTTACTTTATTCCACAACGTTGTTTAGATTAGAAAAATGATATGATGTGTGGGTATGGAAGGTGACCAGCTGTCTCTTCTTTTGCAGATCTACAGACAGTTAATGTGGATGAGAACTAACTGCTGATTGTCAAATAAAGATACAAAACTGCCTTTGAGGTTTGGTTTCCTGTTTCTGGTGGCAATGGAATGTATATGTGTATCTTAAAGTAGTTCCCAATTAAGAGAATTATTTGGAAAGCTTTTCCTTAGTACTGTGCCTGTGTCCCTTCTTTCCAGCCCCTGGTCTTTCTGAATATTTGGACAGGCCCTAAGCAGGGTTTTAAAGGTAATTTTGAGGTATAGGCTGGCTTTAGAAATGATTGTTTAGGTAGTTGGGGCATTGGAGGTAATGTTAGAATTCCATGCCTGTAAAAGCACTAAGATTGGAATGTAGAACTCAATTGCCGTTGGCCACTTGATTTTACCAAACTGAAATGATAACAATTGATAGTGTCTTAGATTTATTTATACTTGATAGTATGCCTGTAAGCTTCTGCCTGTATCTGTATTGAGTGTAATTGTTAAGAAGTACTGAATTGTCTTCTAAAATCAATGCTATTTTGATGGGGTAACCAAATTATGTTTAATTTATGTACAGTTAATATTTTAGCTCACCCCAGTGGCCTTGAGGTATTTTTAGTCCGGGTTTACATGGAGCTCAGAGGTTAAATTTACACAATCCAAAATCTTGAGTTTAGCCTCTGAAAGCACAGTGTTGTGGGGGTTATATTACATTATTATTTACACCACTGTAAAGAGGTCATCTCTGAAGCCCTATTGGTGATCGTAGTGCACAGCCAAGGTAGGGCTGAAAATCCAAGCAGGAATGGCCAACCTTCTGGCGTCTCTAGACCATACATTAAATATGTTGCAACACATAATCACAAAAAAAAATCTCATGTTTTAAGTAAATTTACAATTTTGTGTTGGGTCTCAGGTTGGACACCCCTGTGCCTATTGCACCATTGACCAAGAACACAAGATTTGAGGGGGAGGGACATCTCCAACTTATCTGTTCACTGCCACAACCCAGACCTTAGACACTCAGATAAGTGTAAAGCATAAACAAGGACCAAAGTCAATACAAAAATTTATTATTAAAAAATCTGGAGGCCAACATTGAAAGTATATACACAACATTTTTGCAAGGACAAGTGAATACAACCAACTATAGTAAAATGGTTTCAATTAGCAGCATTGAAACAAAATTTGTGCAAAAAAAGCCAAATGCAATTGCACAGATAGTGGCTCTTAGATTTGAAAGTGAACTTGATTCTGGACCTCCCATTATCCAAGTGAAAAATAGAAGCTTGGGCATTTGTCTCTGGGTTAACATGATACATTGGACTTTTTTGTTCTGAGAACAAAAGCATCACAGCAGAAATGCCCATTTCAACAAATATCATAAAACTGGTCATTCTCTTAAGAATAAATAGAAATAAGTGTTTGAGGATTGCATAAGTTACCCTAGCCACAGCTGGGGCTGTCAGGTTGATTACCTGGATATAGCCAGCTTGTGGGATAAACTGAATGAGCCTGAAACCTGAATTTATGGGGTGACAACCCGTGAAACTTACTTTGTGGTCCTTGCTTTGTTATGGCAGACTCGCCTCAGCAAACTGCTGTCTTGCTTGATTTCAGGATGTGATTGGCTGCTCATTTCAAAAGTTTTGAGACTGTACTGATTGATCTTGGCATTTCCAAGTTTGGATTTAATGTCCAGTGGCTTTTCAAAAAAGTTTACTAATGACTGTTCAGTCAAAAGTGAAGCTAAGATATGCTCAAGAGAGACTGTCCAGTCCCCTTCTGCCTCTTCAGGAAATGCCTGGGCATCCTGGGAAGCTGTCCCAGGGTCAGTGTCTACAAATAAAGAGTCCTGCTCCAGAGAAGAAACTGAAGCCTGCGGCTCTTCCCCACTGTCCTGGGAGCAGCTTCCAGAGGTGCTGTCTTGGTGTCCCACTTCCCCGATCTGCAGCAGCAGAGTGGTTACCGTGGCGATGGCTTGGTACAAATTGTTTTCTTCTGGATCTTCTCGGAACATACTGTACAAAGTTTTACAGAACTGGATAAATTCTCTCTGGGAAAAAAAATATATGGTATATAGCAGCATAACCAGGACAGAACTATGTTTTCAAAACAAAAAAAAAGCCCTCCAAACTTTAGTAGTTAGAGAAAAACTACATGGTACTTTTGAAACAGAATATGAGACAGGGTAGTGTCTGCCCTTGGACTTGAGAATTTCAACACACTTAGAAGTATGCTATCTATCTTAAATAGCATACTTCTAAGTGTGCTATTGAGTTGCCCAAAAAGTCCATTTAGTTTTTTCTGTAAAGACACATTTTTCATTTTCACCAATAACTACTGATTTGGATATTTTGAGTATCTCAGCAATTTCCTATGTGGTATAATGTTATTGCTCTCAATTTGATCACTATCAATTTCAACTGCTCCACCCAGCTGTGGAGTATTGTCCAGTGAGAAATCTCTAGCACTAAACTTAACAAACCACTTGACAAGTTGGATGACTCACTCACAGCACCTTCTCCATACACTGAACAATTCTTTTATTGCATTTCAGTTGTAATTTTACCTTTCTTGAAATAATAAAGCATGATATGCTGAAAATGTGTATTCCATCTTCATTAAAATGGCTACACAAGTCACCACTTTTGATAAGTTTTTTTTCTAATTATGCTGATATGACAGCTGTCACAATGCAGTCTAACAAAATTGTTTCAAATGAAGCTAAAGACAACTAAGTTCTACTAGAGCCTTCTGAGGGGAAAAAACAAACTTGCCCATCCCAATGTAAAGATGTGTATACATCCTTTAACCCAGCAAGTCAACTTCAAGCAAGCAATGCATCCAAAAGCTGTGCAGAACTTTGTTTACAGGGTTGTTTAAGGGTTATAGGAAAAAGTTGGAAGCAGCTTAAATATGACTAAATGGCTTGTTCCTCTGGTGGGACTACCATGCAGCAACTAAAGGTGGTGAAAGTGAAGGACAGTGATGACTGGTGCTTCTGAAATTACACACTGCTGCCCAGAATGAGACTATGTAATGTGGTAAGAGATGCTTCATGTGAGATTCTAGGAGTAAGAAAATGGCTGAGAACTGCTAATTTAATAGATACTTAATGATTTGAGAGAAATAGCCATGATTGTTTCTAAGTAAATGATTTCAAGTATTGATGCAGCCCATTTTTGTTTGTAGTAAAAAGTTGATATACTATATATCAGAATGGTAATATTGCTGAAGGCTCTGGGTGATGAGATTTAACTAATTTTTTTTAAATTGAGGTATGACTGACATGCACTATTGAGATGTAACTAACTTTATGGAGTAGAGGGAAAATGTGAAAGGAACTCCCTAAACAGTAGAGCAACACTTGTCAGATATGTCAGGACATAGGAATCCCAAAAGATACTTGAGGTCAAAACAAGACTTGAGAAACTGCATGATAAATGTCCCCTCCTGAAGGCTTACAGCACATATTAGCACCAAAAAGACTTAGGTCCTGTAATAAAGGACTGTGAAATAACCTACCACCATCATGTAGTACTTGAATGTGGCACAGAAACCTCCTGAGATTAAAGAAAGGCTTAAGGAGACAAGTACTGTCATGTAATCAATGCACTGACCGATTTTAAGGGAAGAAAACTACAGTATATCCACAGTACCACTCTAAGGATTATATCTTTATCACACCCTTGGTAAATGAATTTGATAGAAAAACTCTTCAAAGACAGCCGGTATTGAAGAGCTCTGAATATCTGAATGTATCATATTTAAAGATTTTCCCCCCAAAATTACAAGATCCTTTAATAATGGCTTTGGAGGTAAAAGGGCCCCAGCTGAATTATCAAACTTACTTCCAAAATCATTTGGCAAGATAGTTAATTCTTTACACAGAATAAAGTCCATACCTGGCACATTTGGGGCAGTTCAGTCTCAGTTTTATCTTTCTCTTTGGCTAAATCCTTAATCATCTGCTTTAGCTGTTTCTGATAATCAGTTGCATCACCTGAGACAAAGGAAACAATACGTTTTAGTCTAAATACAATAAAAGCAAAAATACATAAAATGGGGTAGTGCAGGGTGGAGGAATTCCAAACTGAGGAACACAGATGACAGGAGGAACAGTGTTTTACAACGGATCACAAATGGAGAATGGCAGCTAGGTGATGTCTCTTGCTATAAGAGGAATAAACATGGTAGGGTTGAGGGGCAGTCACCAGTACACTACTACTCAAGGTTTCTGGCCTTTGAAAGCAGCAGGCTCAGTGTTCCTTCTCAGGAGGGAGGGCGTAGGTGAATCTAAGAGCCGCAAAGTCTTGCTCCTGAAAACAGCAGTGGTGTGCCATACTGAAGGTAACAATGAAGAGAGGTACGTGCCGTTTGACTTCCCAAAAACCAGGGGTCTTGACGTCGACAACAGAGGATTCTTTAATGGTGACTGGCTGTCTCGATCATTTTCAGTGAGTGCTTAAAAAAAGATTGAGTTGAACAAATTATATTATCTTGACCAAAACCAAAGCTTTTTAGGTAAGAAAACTAAAGGCTAAGTAAGCCATTAGCCCCCCAACCTGTGGGAAGCAGCCTTCGCAGGGTCTGTGAACCCAGGTATACAGAAAGCACTGTCTGGATACACAGCGTAAAGAGAATATCTTACATACCAGAGTAGTACTCTTTTCTGGATGTGTGTATATATATATATTGTTGTAATTAATGATACACTAATTCACAAGACCTGGCCTAGAAAAATGTATGAAGTAAAATCCATTTTGTTTAAATATATGTATGTGTATACTATACCCATAAATTTTACAAATAAACACCATATCTTTGGGTTGGATAATAGGTAATTGTCCTAAATTTTTCATATTATTTTTCTGTAAGTTTTGAAATGCACAAAAATACAATTATATCAGAATGCTAATACATTGCTGGTTGAAGTATAAAATGTTATAGCCATTTTAGAAAATAGCCCGGCAGTTCCTAAAAAAAATTAAATTACTATTCAACCCAGAAACTCCACTAGGTATATACCAAAAGAAAATGAGAATGTGTCAACTCAAGAACTTGTACACAAATGTATGTAGCAGCATTATTCCTAAGAACCAAGAAGTTGGAAACAAACCCAACTGTTCATCAGTTGGTGAGCAGATAAATTACGGCATGCCCGCCAATTGGTGTATCAGATTCAGCCATAAATAAGAAAGCGACACTGATACATGCTATAGCATGGATGAACTGTGAAGGCAGCCAAAAAACTGTACATATTTTGCATGATTTCCTTTATACAAAATATCCAGATGAGGCAAATCTATGGACAGAAAGCTGGGAGAAATGGGTAGATGGGGAGGGGGGCAATGCCAAAAGTTTTAGGGGGTAATGAAAAGGTTCTAAAATCATGATGATGGTTGATTAGCTGGATATACTAGAATTTTGGATTGTATACTTTCAATGAATTAATTGTATAGTATGTGAATTGTAGATCAATAACACTTACAAATATAGCCCTGATCAGTGGGCTGGGCATCATTGGAAAGTCACTGGTTTGATTCCAGGTCAGGGCACATACCTGGGTTGCAGGCCAGATCACCGGTTGCGGACAATGCAAGAGGCAACTGATCGATGTTTCTCTCCCACATCAATGTTTCCCTCTCTCCCTCCCTCCCCCCTTTCTAAAAATAAATAAATAAAGCTCACAAAAATAATTATAAAGGGGATTACAGACAAAGGATCCTCATTTTAAAAAGGTTGAAGCTTACTACTAGTAAGCCATTCACTGAGAATAAATCAAAGGCAAAATTCAGTTGTGACTGAACAAATACCCACAAGGAGGCACCAAAGCCTGAGTAAGCTACCCTCTTTTCTTGGAAGGTAGGTTTCAGATATTTTCTGATCTTTTTTTCCTACAATAAAGATATTGAGTCATTCTTTTCCCCAACTTTGCTGAAAACAAATTCTACAGTGGCAGATATGAGAACCCACTCAGAAACTGAGTAAGTGGAAAATTACAAACACTGGATGGTACTTGGGGCAGTCATGATGGAAGTGGATTTCCTAGGTAAGAGCCACTGAAATGTCAACAGGACAGTGGATCCCTATCCTCAAAGAGCTTGTGTGTCAAACAGAAGAAACATGCCCACAAGCCACACATACACACCAACATATACACATCATGGGGACATAGAGCGGAACAATTAATTCAAGCAGTGGGTGAGTGTCCAGAAAGGAGGCAGATAAAGTATCAACAATGACAGTGACAAGGAACTGGAAAGGACAACCAACCACAAAGCAATGCTTTCAAGCCTCTTTCTAGTCCTGGCACACAGAAAACACCACGACTGGGGCTAGACACCAGGGAACACAAGGAGTCTCAGAGTTTACTGAAGAAAACTCATCTATCTATGATCAGAAACAGGATACAATGCATTAGGGAAAATAGTAAACACCAAGTTTACATACAGTCTTCAAATGTACTTTTAGCCTTTCAAAATGGGCTAGTTAACTTTTATAAATGTAACTTTAGTTTTATGTTCATATATATATATCATAATTCAAGACTATAAATGAATTAAACATTTCTATTAAAGTTTTCATTGTGTCTCATTTCAAGGACTGCACAAGTTAAAATCTGATGAATAATTTACATTTGGTTATCTGAAATTCCCTTATCTCTTAAACATACTGCACAATTTAGCCTTCTGCTACAATTAAGATACTACAATCATCAAAATAATACCATCCTCCATCATATTTTCTTCCTTCAAAAGCAATACAGTGTCCTCCTCAAATTACAGGACTTGCATTTGGATTAGGAATTCCCATATAACTCAGTCACTGATATGAAAATCAACTAAGTCTCAGATATCTACTATAAAAAAATCCCTTGAGATATAGTGAGTACTGGGTGCTGGGATCATAAATCCAATTTCTTAGTGGCTTCCTGACAACTTGGATAATACCAGGGATCTTCAGCACCTCACTCTTCTTTTTAAAAAGTTCATAATCTTTAATTTCACAAAAGGTTTTTAAGGAGGTTTGTATTCTGCAGTTTTCACTTCAAGTGGCATATTCAAGTCTTGATCCCAATCTGATGAACAGATTTCTCATCTAGCCTAAGCTGTCCATCACAAAATCTGTACCTGGTATCACTTCTGACCTGGCTGGTATCGGTACAGCCTAAGTTCTTAGACCAGAATGGGAACTGTCATTTTTGTATCCTGTGATCTGACCTTGGCAAGTTTCCTCAGTAGGTCATCTGTTTTCAAAACTTATTTCCTTCAACTGAATTTTCAAACTGTTTCCATTTCTCTGAAGGAAGTTCTTATGGATGGAGTCATCATTTAGCTCACCTGTTTCCACCTCACTTGAGCTTTCTTCATGTGATGTCACTTGGGTCATTCCCAACAACTTGGCCCTTAGAGCAGTGTAGTGATTTTTTAGTGTTATGGGTTGCCAGTGGATATTTTGACATATCAGCGCATTCCCAAAAGCAGAAGATTATAGTTTATCTCCAGTACTGTTTCTCAGTATAACCATAAAAGGCCAACGAAAGAGAACCAATATGGTAGGTATAACCTGAGTGCCAAACTCTACTCTTAGGCAAACATTAGTCATCACATGTTCTGTATCTTTGGTCCTGTTGATGTTAATTTCAAACACATAATATCCCATTCTGCAATACTGCTAAGGTTTTCACCCACAGTGAACATTCCATGAAATCTATGATTGTGTATATATATATCAGTACCTACCATCCTATCTGTTATTACTCTTGACAAAGCAATGTCAAGCAAAGATCTTGTGTATTTCCAATTGTACTGCACGGGTTTAGAAAGTGGATCCATTCTAAGTAAATGAACTTAAACTTCCAAAGTACATTCTTTTGCCCTGGCTGGTGTAGCTCAGTGGATTGAGCGCGGGCTAGGAACCAGAGGGTTCCGGTTCGATTCCCAGTCAGGACACATGCCTGGGTTGCAGGCCAGGTGCCCAGTGAGGGCCATGTGAGAGGCAACCATACATTGCTGTTTCTCTCCCTCTCTGTCTCCCTCCCTTCCCCTCTTTCTAAAATAAATAAATAAAAATTAAAAAAAAAAAAGTACATTCTTTTACTGTGGGCAATGGAACAAAATAGATTTTGTCAAGTAACAAAATGGAATGAATAGTACTGAAATTTTAGCATGCTCAGGACTTTTTAATATTAGTTTTCATACTAATAATATTGAAATGGCTACATGCAATTCCTGATTAGAATTTGAAATAATGACCTCTTCAAAACAGACTGTCACTATCACAAGAAGGTGGAGGCAAATGGCCTTTTTCTCTACTTGATGGAAACTCCTTTCTTGTCACTACCAAGAATGTGAATGGTTTAAATATTTTTTACTTCAAGTATGTGGTCATTCTGCACATAAAACAGCTTCTCTCTTCCTGACAAATGTAATGTTGAAAAATCTTTGGCTACTTTAACTATATTTTTAATCCAACCAATATTTTTTCCATATCAAGTATTTCAAAACAAAGCTTTTCTTCATTAAAACATAGATATTGTAGCCCTGGCTGGTGTAGCTCAGTGGATTGAGTGTGGGCTGGGAACCAGAGGGTCCCAGTTCGATTCCCAGTCAGGGCACATGCCTGGGTTGCGGGCCAGGTCCCCGTGAGGGCCATGTGAGAGGCAACCATACATTGCTGTTTCTCTCCCTCTCTATCTCCCTCCCTTCCCCTCTCTCTAAAAATAAATAAAAATAAAACATAGATATTGTGGTATTAGCCTATAATTATGTTTCAGAATCCAAGTAATAACACTATCATTAATGAAGCATTTATAACCTTGTTCTTTTCTAAGTTGACTTTCTGCTTTGAATTCATACTATACCAGTACATGTTAATATATTTTCATGTATTCTTTTAGTTTTCAATTAAGTTCATTCAGGTTTTCAACATTTTAAGTCTTTTTAAAATAACTATCTTCAACCAAATTACAAGTTGGAATTACTCACAAGATTTTTCCTTTTAAGTCAACTTCTTGACTAAACTCTTCCTCTTGACAGCAAATGTACTTTGGTACTCAGAAAGAAATTTCCACTTCTTCACATAAAGCTGAACATGAAGATGAGCCTCTCAAATTTTATTAGATTCAACATTTGAAGATCCATTTGATGTAGATCCAGACAAGCTGGGAAATATTTTGGAGAGCTAATCTGCCAGGAGGAACTTGTGATATCAGCTCTGATCTTAGTTTAACCATCTTACAGAAAGCCTCTAACACCTCACTACTCTGTTTGTTTACCATTGCCAACATATCATTCTCAGTGCCTTGTTTTGATGCTTCTTGATGATGAAGCTAATGTTCTTTCAGGAAACTGTCTTCTGGAAGTCCAATTAGTATAATTAAGCAAAATGATCAATACCTGTACATTTATCAATCTGCTATGAAAACTCCTGATTTAATAATCTTCAGGAATACTATTCATCTATATGTCACCTGATATGGTATCAAATCATCTGGAGTATTTCTTTTCTATTTCCTGTGCCAAATAGTGTTGCAGTCACCATGGAGCCAACAACGTGAGCACATCCAGAACTGTGAGGCCCAGTCCTAGGCCTAGCACTTCCTTGCTTCCTGTGTGGCACCAGATAACTTCTTAAGCAAGCTCACAAAAGTCCTTTGCCTCCTCTAGGACCCTCTCTGAATTTCAACTGGTCTGCACAGAGGCCAGGTGCTGATGTGCCCTGCCTGGTACCCTGCCTCCCATCAGGCAAATAAAGCTGTCCTCTGGGCACACAAGTTCAAACTTGTAAATCCTCAGCATATTTCCTAAAGTGAGTTAAAACTTTCTTTCCAACTAGCATGTCTATCCCACCTTTAATCAAAAAGTTGTTCATTATTGGTAGAAAGTACATATTTGTTAAAATTAAATCTTTGTAAATGAAAATGCCTGAATGTATTGTGGATCTTCACAGCCTTGGCAAATTGATGAGTTTAAATACAGGTTTTAGGGTATGCATTAAGACTTTTTTTAAAAACTGCATAAAAATTCAAATATCAAATATAGGTAAAAATATATATATATCAAGTCTTAACTTCCATTTAATTTAACAATTTAAATTCGGTCATACACTAAAAATATTGCAATCATATATGTTCAGAAAGTTTTTGAAAAATTAATTTCTGAAGCCATAAAGGTCTACAAATACCTTTAATGAATTAGTATATTTAAAATATTTTTTAAAAATAAACTTGTAATTTGGAACCAAATAATTCAATATGAAGTTATATTAAGAATCAAATACCAATTTCAAATGATAATATCAAAAACCAGTGAAAATGTAAAGATATATCAAGAATGACAACTATCTATACAATCTTTGTAACTTTACTATAAATCTAAAATTATTCCAAAATAGTCATTTAAAACTCAAGATAAAATCATTAAAAAAAATAGAATCAACCATGTTCTATTTAGCAATATACTAGATATAATAGATAATGATTATGAAAAGGTGATAATGACAATAAAGGAATAATTATGCATGTCTTCTATGTTAGTAGGAAAACATTTGTGGAAAAATAAGGGCAAATTACAATATATTGGCATAAAGGCAAAGAACTTCACTGATGCTAAACAATTTGCACTAGAGTAATAATGAGTGCTTGGAACAGTGGAGGAGCAGCTGTGTATGGCTGATACAGAATGCTCCCTGGAGATAACCTGCATAATGTATTATACACCAGTCAGTACTGAATCAGTAATGGCTGATTCAGAAACTGTAACCAGAAAGTCCACCAATAATAGTCACTTTCATTTTCAACTTTTGTGCAGTTGTTCATTGTAAAAGCCACCAGGCTCTCATGGCCCTGGAAACTTAATGCCCAACAGCCTCCCCAGGAACCCTCAGTGGGAACTTTTATCAGAGGCTCCCCTATCCAGCACCAGAACCATGGCACTGAGGTCCAGAGACCCTCTGGAATTCCCAATCCAACTCTATCAATTTCAAAGTTCCACTGAATAACTTAAGGCATTCCCACAAGTTTGAAAACTACTTCCTTTGTTCTTAGTTACCACTGATTAAATTTGAAGGAGCAAGGTCTTACATGATGGAAAAATGAAATGGTCCTTCAAAAACAGTAGAGTAAAACAGCCATTTGTTAAGGCCACCGGGGTCTGGTTTCCCATACATTCTACAGGCCAATGGTTCCCATACATTCTACAGGAGTGGTCCTCAGATCTAGTGAGTTGAGAAACTAGGGTGGGCCCAGTAACCTATGTTAACAAGTCCTCCAGATGATTATGCTGCACCCTCAAGTTTAGGAACCACTGCCATAGGCCATACAATACAGTACTTAAAATGTCATTAGGAACCCTAAACCAGAAATATCTGTTGTTTCAAGTCTGAAATTTGAAAGGAACTTCAGGACTTCCAAACAAGATGGAGGCACAGGTGGATACACTGTGCCTCCTCACACAACCAAAAGAAAGACAACAACAAATTTAAAAACAAAAAACAAACAGAACTGACAGAAAATCGAACTCTAAGGAAGTCTCATAACCAAGCAGTTAAAGAAGAAACATTCATCCAGAACAGTAGGAGGGGCAGAAAGCTGGCGGCAGCTGGCTGGCTGGGCAAGGTGGTAGCTGGCAGAGTGGGTGGTCCCACACTTGCACGCGGATAAACCAGGAGGAACAACTGGGAAGCAAGACAGACCGCACTAGCCTCGGTTCCAGAGCAGGGAAATAGAGCCTCAAAGCCTATGACTGAAAAAACCCGTGGGGGTTGAGGAGGCAGGGAAAACTCCCAGCCTCACAGGAGAGATCGTTGGAGACACCCGCCAGGTCCTAGAATGTATACAAAACCACCCACCATGGAATCAGCACCAGGAGGGTCAAATTTGATTATGGGTAACAGTGGAAGTGACTGAAAGCTGGCAGAGAACCGAACAAGCAGCACTGTTCCCTCTCAGACCCCTCCCCCACATACAGTGCCACAACACAGCAATGTGGGTTGCCCCACCCTGGCAAATACCTAAGGCTCTGCCCCTTACACATAACAGGCAAGCCGAGACCAAAAAAAAAAAAAAAAAAAAAAAAAAAAAAAAAAAAAAAAAAAAAAAAAAAAAAAAAAAAAAAAAAAAAAAAAAAAAAAAAAAAAAAAAAAAAAAAAAAAAAAAAAAAAAAAAAAAAAAAAAAAAAAAAAAAAAAAAAAAAAAAGGTCCAAATGAAAGAACAGATCAAAGCTCCAGAAAAAATACAAACAAGCAATGAAGAGACAGCCAACCTATCAGATGCAGAGTTCAAAACACTGATAATCAGGATGCTCACAGAATTGGTTGAGTATGGTTTCAAAATAGAGAAAAAGGTGAAGGCTATGAAAAATGAAAGTGAACCAATAGCGAAGGGAAGGAACCGGAACTCAAATCAACAGTTCAGAGCAGAAGGAAGAAATAAACACTTAACCAGGACAAAATGAAGAAACGAGAATTCAAAAAAATGAGGAGAGGCTCAGGAACCTCCAGGAAAACTTTAAATGTTCCAACATCCAAATCATAGTGGTGACAGGAGAATAGGAAGAGCAAGAAATTGAAATCTTATTAGGGAAGGATAACTTCCCTAATCTGGCAAAGGAAACAGACTTCCAGGAAGTCCAGGAAGCTCAGAGAGTCCCAAAGAAGTTGGACCCAAGGAAGCACACACCAAGGCACATCATCACTAAGTTACCCAAGATTAAAGATAAAGAGAGAATCTTAAGAGCTCCAAGAGAAAAGGAGACAATCACCTACAAAGGAATTCCCATAAGACTTTCAGCTGATTTCTCAAAAGAAACTTTACAGGCAAGAGGGGGCTGGAAAGAAGTTTTCAGTCCTGAAAGGCAATGACCTACAGACAAGAATACTCTGTCCAGCAAAGCTTTCATTTAGAATGGAAGGGCAGATAAAGTACTTCCCAGAGGAGGTAAAGCTAAAGGAGTTCATCATCACCAAGTCCTTATTGTATCAAATGTTAAAGGACTTATCTAAGAAAAAGAAGATCAAAAATATGAACAGTAAAATGACAACAAACTCACAACTATCAACAACGAAATCTAAAAAAATCAAAACCAAAAACCAATTAAGCAAACAACTAGAACTGGAACAGAATCACAGAAATGGAGATCACACGGAGGGTTAGCAACAGGAAAGGGGAAAGGGGATGGGGGAAAGGGTACAGGGAATAAGTAGCATAAATGGTAGGTAAAAAATAGACAGGGGTGGTTAAGAATGGTCTAGGAAATGGAGAAGCCAAGGAACTTATATGTATGACCCATGGACATGAACTAAGGATGAGGGGGGAGGGAGAGGGGATGTGTAGGGTGGAGGGGAATAAAGGGGAAAATGGGACAACTGTAAGAGCATAATCAATAAAAAATATTTTAAAAATGTGTATGCTGTGAAGGAATGAAAAAAAAAGAGACAGAATTATGGATATAGAGCGTTTTCATGGTTGCCAGATGGGAGGGGTGTGTAGGGGAATGGGTGAGATGATGAGGGGATCAAGAAGTACAAATAGGTAGTTACAGAATAGCCATGGGTATGTAAGTACAGTATAGGAAATGGAGTACCCAAAGAACTTATATGCATGACCCATGGACATGAACAATGGTGTGGGGATTGCCTGAGGGAGACGGGGGTGCTGGGTGGAGGGGAGCACAATGGGGAAAATTCAGACACTGTAATAGTATAATCAATAAAATATAATAAAAAAGAAAAAAACAAAGTAAAAAATAAATAAATAAAAAGAACTTCAGTATTATACATAAAGCAATCAAGGCAGCATAGAGCCTAATTTTTCTACTCATTATTTCTTACCTGGAGGAATATGAAGCCTATATAACAGTCTAATTTTCTCATTCATTTCTCCATTATACATAATATCTGCCAAAAAAAAAAAAAGAGTGAGATTGAATAGATGCAAATAGTTAAAGTACATGTGTCATGACACAAACTCACTGTGGAGAGAAAAAGGTCAACACTTATCGACGCAACACTTCCTCTTTCCTTGCCCAAGACACACACTATGTTTGCAATGAAAATGTGAAAAAAGCTGGTGATTGGTGACTGTTGAGCTACAAGATAACCTCGTGAATTTTGTCTGGCCTCATACCTTTTGAAAAATTTTAATTCTATGTGTAAGCATTAGGAATGTGGCTTCTAACAGCCACCATCACGCCCTGGAAACCAAAGAGAAAAAGTTCAATGACCTTGTGTATTAAGAGCCTAAGTCCCTTTCTCCTTAGGAGCCTGCAGAATGTTTTTTTTTTTTTTTAATTATCTTCAGAGGCCCTGGCTGGTGTAGCTCAGTGGATTGAGCACGGACTGGGAACCAGAGGGCTCTGGTTTGATTCCCAGTCAGGGCACATGCCTGGGTTGCGGGCCAGGTCCCTAGTGAGGGCCATGTGAGAGGCAACCACACATTGCTGTTTCTCTCCCTCTCTGTCTCCCTCCCTTCCCCTCTCTCTAAAAATAAATAAATAAAATCTTTAAAAATAAATAAATAAATTCTCTTCAGAGGATATGTTCATTGATTATTTTAATTATATTTTATTGATTATGCTATTATAGTTTTCCCCATTTTTCTTCCTTTATCCCTCCCTCCAACCTGTACCCCCTAACCCTCCAGCATCCACCCTCCTTAGTTCGTGTCCATGGGTTGTACATATAAATTCTTTGAGTTCTCTGTTTCCTATACCATTTTTGACCTCTCCCTATCTATTTAATGTCTACCAATTATGCTTCTTCTTCCTTGTACCTTTTACCCCCTATTCCTCCCCTCCACCTCCCCACTGAAAATCCTCCCTGTGATGTCCATTTCTCTGATTCTGTTCCTGTTCTAGTTTGCTTAGTTTTTGTTTTTGTTGTTTTTCTTTAATTTTTTAGGTTCATTTGTTGACAGTTGTGAGTTTGTTGTCTTTTTACTGTTCATAGTTTTTATCTTCCGTTTCTTAGATAAGTCCCTTTAACATTTCATATAATAAATGGCTTGGTGATAATGAACTCTTTTAAGTTGACCTTATCTAGGAAGCACTTTATCTGTCATTCCATTCTAAATGATAGCTTTGCTAGATATTCTTGGATGTAGGTTCTTGCCTTTCATGACTTCAACTACTTCTTTCCAGCCCCTTCTTGCCTGTAAGGTTTCTTTTGAGAAATCAGCTGAGAGCCTTATGGGCACTCCTTTGTAGGTAACTCTTTCCTTCCTTCTTGCTGCTTTTAAGATGGTCTCTTTGTCTTTAATCTTGGGTAACCTAATTATGATGTATCTTGGTGTGTTCTTCTTTGGGTCCAGCTTCTTTGGGACTCTCTAGGCTTCTGGGACTCCCTGAAAGTCTATTTCCTTCACCAGATTGGGGAAATTTTCCTTTATTATTTGTTCAAATAAGTTTTCAATTTTTTGCTGCTGTTTTTCTCTCTCTGGCACCCCTATAATTCAGATATTGGAACATTTCAGGTTGTCCCAGAGATTTCTTAGCCTCTCTTCATTTTCTTGGATTCTTGTTTCTTCATTCTGATCCAATTGGATGTTTATTTCTTCCTTTTGTTCCAAATTGATGCTTTGAGTCCTGGTTCCTTCCTGTCATGTTGGTTCCCTGAATATTTTGCTTTATTTCATTTTGGGTATCTTTCATTTTTTGGCCAAGCTCAATCAGTTCTGTAATGATTATGATTTCGAGGGCTTTAAAGTCTCCATCAGATATGTTGGCTATATCCTCCTTGCTTAGCTCTCTTTGTGAGGTTTTACACTGTTCTTTCATTTTGGCCCTATTTCTTTGCTTAGGGCCCTTGATACGTTGTAAGGGTTGGGGCCTTAAGTAGTCACCCAGCAGGGAAAACCTCCTTGCTGCACTGCAGCGCTGCCTGTGGGGGAGGGGCCAGAGAGGGAACAATGCAGCTCACCTGCTTTTCTCTAACACACTTTTAAACAAAATCTTGTGTGAGACTGGGAGTTACTCCTACCGCAGAAACTGCCATAGTGCACAATTATTTCTGAGTCTCAGTTTCCCTTTAAGTCAGCCCATCTCATATAGCCTGCCACCACACAGCACCGAACCCCATCCACACGGTCTGCCGCCTCAGCACGGTTTGTCTCCACTCACTGCATTACCAGTCTGGTTGTTCTCTTTGACTCTTTCTTTAATTCCATGGTTGTCTGAATTCCATGCAGATTGATTTTCTGACATTTCTGGTTGTTTATTGATTTTAGATTGGTTGTTTTTCTCCTTTAGGTTGTGCAATGAAGTGAAAGGTTTCTACCTATGCCTCCATCTTGGCTGGAGCTCTCTAGACCCTGACTTGATTACATTCAGTTGTCATGTCAGCAGTTCTGCCAAAAATATCTAAATTGTCTCCTGATAAGGAATATTAGTTTGCTTGTGCTGTCAAAATGTAGTGCTATGTTGGTGGGTGTAAACAACATACATTTTTACTTACAGTTCTGGATGTTCGAATTTAGGTATCAGGTTGTGGGCGGGATTGTTTTCTCCTGATTGTGGCAGTGATTTCAACACGCATGTTCTGGAATTTACACATTTTGAGCACAGCTCCGTGTGATTCCCGTGTAAGCAAGTGTGAATCATGTCTGTGGAATGGGAATTTTCTAATAGGAATTTGGCAAAGATGTATCTTAAAAAATTCTGGCTTGCTGACCCCTGCATATTACATTAACCTGGTCCTGCCTGCCACCGGACCTGAATTTACATCCTAATGCCCTGCTAATGAGTAATCTTACCCCTGTTCTGCTTAATCCCATGAATAATCAACCCAATGTAAATGTGTGCTAATACCCCTAGTAAAAACTCTGGCTGTGCAAGCCACGAGGCTTTTCCTGAGATGGGAGGAATCAGCCACGTGGCCCAGTCTCTCTTTCTCCGCGTGTCTCGATATGAGATTCATACATGCATCGGGTAGAGGTCACCCACGGGTATCGGCAGGTATGATTACCCCACACGACAGATGGCAGCCCAACAAGGGGCATCTGGGACCATGAGTCAGGACCGAATACCCCCCGCCCTCAGGTAGGATGTGAAACAGGCACGATCGGCCCCGGTTGAAGGGGTTCTCAGTGACCCTCTGAGTCGTGCCAGGGCGGGACAGGAAGGGAGAATTGATACGAAAACGTTTTTGGCCATGATAAAATTTAAAGAACGCCTCCACACAAATCCGAAGGAGCGGATTCTGTGTCGCTGGTAATATAAGGTTTAATTCATTAAGAGACTAGGAACTTCTGACCCTGCTAGTCTGCCACTTATCAGCAAGAGCCCATGCGCGAGGCTTCCCCGCCCCCCCCACTAGCCCCTTTGTTAACAAAAGCCCTGACTGCGAAACTCGGACTTCGCGCCAGCCAGCCCTACTGGAGCGAGGGGCGGGGCGCAGAACCCCTCGCTGCCGCCCCAGGCTGCGTTCGCGTTTGGTGCAAGGCAGGGGAAAAAATTGGGCTCCTGGGGGTGGGGGAGGACGCCGTGACATGCCCTTGGAGGGCAGGCTTCTCTGCGCAGCAGCAGGAGATGCCGGGGCGTGCGTGTGCTGTGCTGCGGGGTGTGGTAGACCTCGGGGGCGCCCAAAAGCAGTGCGCCCCGGGACCCCGCTCCCATCCCCTGCTCATGCATCCCCGGTCCGCAGCGCACGGGGTGGGGAAGGATAAGAGAAAAAGAACAGCAAAGCAAAGGATTTGGCAACTTAGGAGGTCCCATCACGAGAGAGAAAGCAGTAACTTAAAAATCCACTTCCTCCTCCCAAAGATAGAGAAAGACCATCTGGGCGCAAGCCGGCCCCAATGGGAGTAAGGGGGTGGGCACGGAGCTGCCCCAGGCCGCGTGCAGCGCAAGGAAGGGGAAAAGCTTCCTGAGGGGGAGGGAAACACCGCGGTGCGGCCACAGGCCTCGCGCCCTTGAAAAGCAAGCCGCTCGCCAAGCTCATCCTGGCGGGCGGGCAGCGGCGGGAAAAGCGGCAGCCACTTCCTCCCTCGCTGCGGAGCGAGGCGGGGCTACCACCCTGCTGCCCCTGAGTGCCGAGGCCACTGACCACGATTCCCCGTACAGGGCGCAGGTTCGCGGGCGCCCGGTGCAAGCTGCGCGCGCTCGCTCGCAGCCAGGGCCGCGGGCGGCCTTGGGGACAGGCCGCGGGTGGGCAGCGCTGTGCTAGCTGGGAGGACTGACAAATCCGCCAGCACTTCCTGTTTGGATCAGTCAATAGCAGAAAAGATCTCTCTCCGTGGTTTACCCAAGGCCCTGCCTGCCGGTAGAGGCGTGGCTCGGCTCACTACTCCCCCTGTCGGGGTGGGGTGGGCTCCCTCCTCTGGAAAAGAAGGACCTTGCCCAGCGCCAGGTAAAGGAGGGGTAAAAAAAAAAATAATAAAAAAAATCGGCAGCTTAAACAGCGCCCTTCAAAAAAAAAAAAACCAGTAATTTAGGAAGCCATAGCTTAAAAAATTCACTCCTCTGTCTCCCAAGCCAATTTCTTTACCATCTCTTAACAAAAGAAAAATAGCTAGCAGGAAGCAGTTCCACAGCGCTCAGCAATGGGGGCAGGGCACATTAACCTAGCACGTGCTGGCCCCCCACCCCGCCCCCTACAATTGAGATGGCCGCTGCAGGCAAAAACTACAGGGCCGGAAGCCATGTCTGGTGACGTCATAAAGACGAGCCTCCAAGGTGGAACTGAGCGGCCCAGCGTGGGCTTTTCTCCATGGCAACAGCCTGCACCTGAATTCTGCCGGCACACCCCCACAAAACGAGTCAGCTATGGGTTGTGAAACCAATCAGGCTTCCCCATCTCTCAAAATTCACCCTAATCTCTGCATTTAACCCCAAAGAAAATTGTATCCTTAGGTAATTTGAAAAATAGATGTTACTGTTCATTTTTAAGTGCTTAATAATCTAAGATAAAGTTTTAAAAATTGTAATTCTTTTGGATTATTAAAACAATATTTTATCCTAATTCAGATTTTTAAAAAATACTAAATATTTTCCTAATATAAAAATTTTCTCCATTTGGTTAAAAATATGTTAGATAAAGGTTCAGATGACATCAGGTAGCAAAGAATAGCATTCTGGGGCTGCCATTTATATTATAGTTTACAGATACATTTTGGTACTGCTGCCTTGGTTTTGAAGGACTCACATTGGTTGAGGGCAGGTGGGGCACCATGCAGCACAATTGTTTTTAATCAAAATCAAAGTAATACTTTAATAATAATTATGGTTTAAATAAATAACCCTCAGGGTCTCCCAGAAATCAACTTTACACCTAAATCAGTACTAAAATAAAAAATATGTAGAAGATACTATCCTTTCTACACAGATGTTAAATACAAGTTTGTATGTATTTAAAGTTTACAATCATGTTTCTGAGTGACCTCTGAGTTTATCATTAAAATTAAGAAATAAAATATTAAAAAGGCATATGGCAGATGGGTAAAACCTGCATTAATAAACAATAGTGCTATTTTAATATTACATTTTATAAAAATTATATTAATACCTTATAGCAAAATATATGTTGTAATAGTATTCAGATGGATTGTGGATAGTCAGTGAAGAATTAAAAGTAGAGGAAGGAAAGAAAGTTCAGGACTGTAGGGAAAGAGGGTAGGAGGAAGTGAAGAAAAGAAAGCTGGTCAGAGGTTGGCATAATTGCCAGGTAGTGTAAGATAGAATTGAAGGCAAGACTGTAAATTGTATGTATTAAGTTATGAAATGAAATTAGGAAGGAAAAGGCTTAATGGGCGTCCAAGTTAAAAAGAAAAGGTTTGCCTGGCCATTTCATCTACCACTCAGGATTGTCTCTTAATAAAAAATTCTTGGCTGTAGGTAAAAATTTGAATACCTTCCTGAATACCCAGTATAACAGATGTTTATAATAAACTGATATTTCTTTATAGAATTGAGTTTAAAAATGCTAGTCTGTTTAAATTTTATTTTTGTTTCAAGGCATTTTCACTAAACCTCTAACAATCGAAATAAAATCTAATATTATTCTGTGATGCTTATAATCTGTTCCCACAGTCTACTCCAAAGTCATTTACAATTATTCTTCTCAAATAATTAGAAAGCTCAAAAGGAATATGTATGTTTTCAATCTAATTCCTCCTTGTGCCAAAGCCATGACCTTTTTATTATAAAAATGAAATATAGGTGTACAGTCTTCCGGAAAAAACCGGCCATTTTTTGCGGAAAACATAACAACAATTTTTAACTCAGTTATTGGGGAGGCTGGCTACCTCCCCATAATAAAAAAATTGGCTAATAAAGGTCACAAGGGGCTCTTGGCAAGTAAGATGTCTCACCAGAGGGATGTGTAAAATCCCAAAAACAATTCACACAGACTACGGGGGGCCGGCCGGTTCTTCCACAGACCCCCTTCACTAGGAGGTCAGCATAAATGCTAATTGTCAACAGTTTGCTCTTCCATCAAAAATTCTTAAACAACCATATCAAAAATAACAGTAAAAATTTTTTGCCTCATAGAATAAAAAGAGGCCCCACGTTATAAAGATACTGAAAAGGTTTTAAACATCAAGATTGATATCTCTCCAAAATATATTTATAGGCAAATGTGCATTATCACTTTTAAGCAAATATTCATGTTTAATAGCCTCATTTTTCTTTAATACTTGAAATAGAGAAAGCTAAAACACTTCATGTTTAATCTGTTAAACCTGCTGTGAAAGCCATAACTTGTAGGTATTTCCTAAATAAACTGTGGAAATCCAGGATTTATAATTTTTTCATCTAAACTTAGACTTTACAGTGAAAAAGGCCAGGTGTAGGTTTAATTTGGGGGAAGGAGGTGTCTCTATGTTTTTTCCACAGAATACACAAGACCCCCTGGCTGCCCCAGGAAGCCACTGGCAGCCTGTTGCCGGTCTCCCGGCTGAAGGAAAAGAAAACTCCAAAATCGCCGCATCGCCAAATCCCCTAACATCACTAGGACTCCTACTTTGAGTCGGGTAACAACACTCACCAGCCAGATAATTATTATCCTATTTACTGTCTTTAAGGAAATCTTATTCTACTTATAGCTTATTCTATTCAACTAATAAAAGGACATTCTCTGGCAATCAGGGTGTCAGATTCTAGCCAATAACAATACTATTAACTCAATATTCTCCCTATACTGTCTATAATTCTCTATAATTTTAATAAGTATGATATACAAGACTTCATACAATATAAACTTCATATTTAAACTTCAATTTACAGTTAAAGATTTAGGAATTAATCTAATGTTATAATCTAGTTATTCATCTGCTCCTCAAAATTATCTTTTAAGGAGTAACCCAAAACTTAAGTAGGAAATATAATTAATATAATATATAAGAATATTTTCTAAAATATCATGCAATTTATTCATTATGATTTTCAAAACATAATGTGTTAATCTTGGACCAGATTGCTAAAATCTTGTTTGTATCCCAGATTTATATAGAATGATATCTATGATGTTGTCCAATAATGGGTATCTACCACAACAGCTTTTCCAAAATAAATATATAAATCTGATATCTACTCACCAATTTTGCCAGGGCTGAAGTGTTTTTTAATAATAAATAAAAATAAAACATAGACATGGGTCTTATATGCAAAACTGATCATTTTGCATAAAACACCCAGGTTGTTCTTTAAATCTATAACTAATCTCTCAAGAAAAACTGGCCAATTTTCAGAGAGAATCAATTACTCAAGCCCTTGGCATTTATTCATCTTTAACCAGAAGTCCTTACAAACTTTAAATCCTATTTAATACAAGAAAAAACGGGGAGGAGGTCAGAATATCTCTCCCAAAGATTTAAACATGACCCTTTTACAATTTAAAAATTTTTTGATTCGCAATATTAGTCCAAGCAATCACCCCATTCAATTCAAGTCCCTAGCCCCACACCTTAGCTAGGAAGAGAAGGGTCTGTTTCTGTTTTTTCCACAGAAAAATCTCCAAAACTGCTCCATGTGACAGAAGAAAGACTTCCCTAGCAGCAACCTAATTTCTCATCATCAAAAGGGAATCTACTAATCCAGGATTCTCCAAGCTACACATCAGATATCCTTACTACTAATCTAAAAGGACAAATCAATAGACTGCAATTGAAATTACATCAGCGGTTGCAGGACATCCAATGCCTGTCTGAACAGGAAATATTTAAAACCCTCCGGGACAATTTCAACGGACTTCACCCTAAAATTTAATTTAATAATTTTAATCTGAAATTATGGGTCTTCATACCCACTGGTTGTTTACTAATTATGTTTATAATCTGTATGCTTCGCTACATATGTAGTTTATTCTCTGAAGGTTGTGAAAGGGACCAGCAAGTAGCAAATTTTATTAAGTCAATCCAGCTTCTAAATTCTCATAAGAAAAACAAGGGGAGATATAAAAATTCTTTTCACACGCATGAAGAATCGTAGCCCCGAAAAATCACGTGTGTCAGAGCTCAGCTCTGTGTGAAGAAAAATCACTCCCGTGTGGGCTGGCGTAATCCATGCCTGTGGAAAAGGATTTCTTAAGAAAAGAGGGGGAGATGTGGCAGTGATTTCAACACGCATGTTCTGGAATTTACACGTTTTGAGCACAGCTCCGTGTGATTCCCGTGTAAGCAAGTGTGGATCATGTCTGTGGAATGGGAATTCTCTAATAGGAACTTGGCAAAGATGTATCTTAAAAAATTCTGGCTTGCTGACCCCTGCATATTACATTAACCTGGTCCTGTCTGCCACCGGACCTGAATTTACATCCTAATGCCCTGCTAATGAGTAATCTTACCCCTGTTCTGCTTAATCCCATGAATAATCAACCCAATGTAAATGTGTACTCATGCCTCTAGTAAAAACCCTGGCTGGGCAAGCCACGAGGCTTTTCCTGAGATGGGAGGAATCAGCCACGTGGCCCCGGTCTCTCTTTCCCCGCGTGTCTCGATATGAGATTCATACACGCATTGGGTAGCGGTCACCCACGGGTATCGGCAGGTATGATTACCCCCACGACACCTGATGATGCTGTCTTTGTCTTGCAGGTGAGTGTGTTTAAACTTCTTGTTCCCAGGTGTTTCCTCTATGCTTCTCTGTGACCTGACCATTTGGTAAAGGCTCCACTTTTATTGGATTAGGACCCCCACTCAAATTAATTTACTTAACGTTATTCCCCTAAAAACTATCGATCTAAATACAGGCACACTGTGAGGTAATGGGACTTCAGACTTCAAAGTGTGAATTTAGAAAACACTTTTGAGCTCTTAATGCATGCCCCAGTTTCGCTGAAGAGACTTACACAGAAATGAGGCTGCGGGTACAAAGATAAGCATGTGTAATATATTCATGTGTTTCACAGCTACAGCCCAATTTGAACCAAAAATTCTTTCCCAATGACAGTGTCACCAGCAGTCTCTGATGGTGGTTGCTTTTTCAATTAAGCCTCACTCAAAATTTATAATTGTTTCAGACTCAGTCCTCATGGTGTCAAGTAGTCCAATGCTATCACATTTCTCATTGATGTGCCCTATTTGTTTACCAATATTTTGTGCCAGATGTCAGCCATTTACCAGTGATGTGAATTATTTTATTTTATAAGTCAAGTGACCAGATACTGTCCCTGGAAAAGGCTATTTATTTCTTCTTTAAATCTCCAAGTATTTGTCTCTTTACTAAGTCTAAATTTCTACAATAAGGCATCAGACCTTGCTTAAACAAAAAATAACAGTCAGTGCCTTTTTAAAAGAACCAAGTGGATTCCTTTCATGTGTGTTTCCTGTACACTGTCTTTAAATGGTGGAGGCATAAAGTTCTCCAGAACTTGTCCTTTCACATCAGGGTAGGCCTAGGCTCAGTAGCTTAAGGGGAATGTGGTGTGGCCAGACTTTTCGCAGTTCTCAGTACTTACCTGAAGGAACTTGAGAACTATTTAACATATTTAAGTCTGTGTTTTCCCATTCCTGCATTTGGGTTATTTGTTGTGGAATCACAGGGAAAATGCTCTTTATACAGACTATTCATACTTAGGAACAAGGGAGGTCTCTTGTTCCTAAGCTAAAAAAATGCCTTGAAAAGAATAATCAGATAATTCCTCTTGATCAACTATCTCATGATAGCACACTGAAAGGTCAGAAATTGTTTCAGTTTGGGCAATGTGGCTTGAGACATGTGTCCCTGAAGAACTCTGAGTTCCTGCAGGAGCCCCACATTGTCATTCTTTTTGAGGTTTTTGGTGATGTTGTTCACATTGTGTCCCTTTTTGTTTAAATATGAAGGTGACATCTGATTGTCACCTTGAGGATCCTGTAGAATGCATAACACAGAGTGTTTTTATAACATCCACGGTAGCAGCCTACAACTGTCAAAACATTTTAAAAATGGCCCACCTGCTCATTTTTCTGGTATTTAGTACAGTACAACATATCGTAGGCCAGCTTTTTACTACATGAACACTGGCCACCTCCTTGGTACCACATGACTCTTCCCAACACCAGCTCGTATCCTGGGAATATCCTTAATCTCTGTGAGGCTCAGTTTGCTTATATACAAAGTGGGTGTCGGAAAGTAAACCTTGTATTATTTTGGTAGGATCAACTGGATCAGCCATGGCAAGTGCTAAGCTATTACCTGGTCTTCAGTATATACTGCTGGACCTGCTATGAGTTTTCATCTAAATAAATTTTCACTCACCCATGAAAAGCTTTCTGCCTTCTTACTCACTGGCTTGTGGGCCTTGTGAGTTTGAAAAAGAGGTAGAATGCAATTTTTCAAGGAATTTGAGATGGTTCCCATCTGGTCTTGATTTTTGTCCTTGTTGGCTAGATAAAAGATCTATCAGGGCAGTAGAGAAGTGTAACACCCACTGAGATAACTGGTCCTATTTTGGATGAAGCTCACTCATTCAACTATATATGATACATATGGTGTGTTGTGACCTATGTTCATTGATTTTAGAGAGAGGTAGGGGAGGCAGGAAGTGGGGGAGAGAGAAAGAGAGAGAAACATCAACATGAGACAGAAACATACATCAGTTGCTTCCTGTACATGCCCTGACCAGGGATGGAACCCACAACCTTTTGGTGTATGGAACAATGCTCCAACCAACAGAGCCACCTGGCCAAGGCTGCAGAGTGATTTTTAAAATCACAAACTCATGTGAGGCTAATCACAAATACACTTCATCATTTGGATCTGCCTGCTACACAATCCACCTTGTATTATGTTCACAGATTCACATCCCAAATCAACTTGCTGCAGTAAGTATGGAGTCATACCAAGACAGCTCACAAATGCTCTGAATTCAATAAGATGGTCCATGTTGTCATCCAGAAGCCTGAAAGTCCTTTCAGCGAGGATCTCCGTGTGGGTTCCACAGGTCCATGGTGAGACAAGCTGAAACAGTTGTGCAAACTGCCGGGTGTCTATGCGGTACTGTTCTGTGTAGGGCCTGCTGGGGTCATGGCGAGAGGCCATGGGCTGGGACTGCTCCCAGTAACAGCTCATCATATATTCTCTCTTAAAACAAGGGGAAAAGAGGGACCTGTGAGAGATGGCAGCACACTTGAAAGCCAAGACTAACATGACCTCTCATGGCTTACTTTGCCTTCTAAAATTATTATCTATTGTATTGAGTAAGCAACCTTGTAACATCAAAAAAATAAATTACTATTTCACCACTCTAACCAGACATGTAAGTGTTCCTTGTTACCATATGAATGTGTAATTTTGAAGTTTTTTTATTAAAATTTTTTCATTGTAGCAAATACATATAACAAAATTTACCATTCTAACCATTTTTAAATATACAGTTCAGCTGCCATAGTTTTAAATATAGACAACATACAACTTTTAATCTATTTTCTCATCGTCATATTTGAAAATCAAACAGTACTAGCCAAAGCTATAGGATACTAAAGAAACTAGGAATGCTGGTTATTTGTTGGGAGAAAAACTGGGGGTAGGGACTCAAATGTGGAAGCAAGTCTTTTTACTGCACACTTCTTTATATGTTCTGAACTTTGAACCACATAAATATATTGACAATTCAAAAAATTAAAAGTAAAAAACAAAGGCAATTTGAAAAAGTCTTGGGAATAGACTGAAAACTAAAGCAAACAAAACTGGCCCTGTCACTGAGGATCAGATGAACCTCTTTAGAATATATCCTGTGAGCCTGTACTAAGTCACCTCTTGGGATATCTCAGCTCACTGAAATGGATCCCAACAACTGCAGATCCTTCACAATTCCAATGCCCTCCGCCAATGCTCTAATACGCAAGGGCACGTACCATACTGGATACAAATCAAAATGCCATTGAAGACGGTGGTGTAGGTGGACGCACTGCATCGCCGCTCACAACCAGAGAGTTTAAACAATGAACTCAGTAACGAAAAATAAACAACCAGAACAGACAGAATCGAACTGAAGGGAAGTCCAACACCCAGGAAGTTGGGGAGGATGTACATCCAGGCTGCTAAGCGGGGCAGAACCGAGCAGAGGAGCGGAGTGAGAGGCAGTTTTCCCGGAGGAACTCACCCCGGGAGCGCCTAAACAAAACACGACCCCAAGCAACGAGTGAACCTCGCAGGCCGGCGGCATAACTGGAGAGGCCAGTGGGAACCAGCAGGGCCGAGACTGGCGGAAAAGGCAGTGGGGAACTGAGGAGCAGAGGGTGATAGGGAGTGGCGGTGAACAGCAGACGCCATTGCTCCCTCCCAGGCCCCGCCCCCAGAGAAAACGTCACAAAAAAGCAACCCAGGTTGCCAGGCACCAACAAACACCTAAGACTCTGACAGGTGCGCCGAGATAAAAAAGAATGAAAATGGCCAAAACGAAAGATCAGAACAAATTACAACTGACGGACGAAGAGATAGCCAAATTAACAGATGCCCAGTTTAAAACACTGGTAATCAGGATGCTCACAAAACTGGAAGAAATAGTTGAACAAATGAACAATATGATAAAGATAATGGAGGAAGATTTACAGGGAACCAATAGGGAAAAAAAGGAAGCTGGGACTCAAACCACTGGGGTGGACCAGAAGGAAGAAACAAGAATTCAAAAAAATGAGGAGGGTATCAGGAACCTCAGAGACATTTGTAAACGACCCAACATCCGGATCATAGGGCTGCCAGGAGGACAAGAGGAAGACCAAGAAATTGAACGCATTTTTGAACAGATAATGAATGAGAACTTCCCAGATCTGGCAAAGGAAATAGGCTTCCTGGAAATCCAAGAAGCTCAGAGAACCCCAAAGAAGCGGGACCCAAAGAGGAGCACACCAAGGCACATCATAATTACATTACCCAAGATCAAGAATAAGGAAAGAATCTTACAAGCAGCAAGAGAAAAGGAGACAGTTACCTACAAAGGAATTCCCATAAGACTGTCAGCGGATTTCTCTAAGGAGACCTTCCAAGCAAGAAGGGGCTGGAGAGAAATATTTCAAATCATGAAAAGCAAGGACCTGCAACCAAGAATAATCTATCCAGCAAAACTGTCATTTAGAATGGAAGGGCAGATAAAATGTTCTCAGATAAGGTCAAGTTCAAGGAGTACATCATCACGCAGCCTTTACTATATGAAATGTTAAGGGGTTTTATGTAAGGACTCATGAGAGAAGGCACCGAGGCCAGATCAGCTACTGGGGAACTCAGATCAGCCACAGCCAAGACGCTTGTGAGGTAAGCAAGCAAAATACAACCAGAGAAACAAATGATAACCAGAGACATTGAAATTTAGAACAATCTGGCAGTAACCAGAGGGGAGGGGGGAGGGGATAATGGGGACAAGGGTATTCAGGAACTGCTATAAAGGACACATGGACAAAACCAAGGGGGAGGGTGGAAGCAAGGGAGGGAGGTGGGTTTGCCTGGGGTTGGGGGTGGGGGTAAATACAGACAACTGTAAGTGAACAACAATAAAATAATTTTAAAAAATGCCATTTATGATTTTACTGTCATATTCATTACAGTCATGTTCTTTAAATAGCATTTTCAGAATATTGAAAAGTACCACAAAGGTCTAATAAACTTCTGTTCCTGAAAACCCAAGACACACTATGAATTTCCATGTATATTTGTGCATCCTGTGATACTAAAGGCCCACAGAATCCTGCCCAGAAGAAAACAGTTATATAGGCCAATGACTAATTCAACCAATTTGCGTAGAATCCTACAAAAAAAGAATAAAATAAATAAAAATAAAAATAAGCAAAGGATGAGAATAGGTGATAGGAAAAAAAGCATACAACTAGCCAATAAAATTCTGATATGGTACTCAACCTCACTAATGAGTAAACAAATTTAATTTTAATACAATTTTCTGAAGACTAGAAAAAATTTTAAAGATCCATAATATTAAATGCTGTGTGGATGTAGAGTATAGGAAAGGAGCACTCTTAGACATCATCGATGAAACTGAAATTTGAAAAAACAAAAGCACTTGAACAGTATTGACTAAAACCTGACTTGTGTATCCCTAAGGAGCCCCTCCTACAAAAACAGCAGGACTGACATCTTGATGGGGCACAAGGACATTCACTCAGCATAGCACTGTTTATACAGCAGCAAAAAACTGGGAACAACATCAATGCCCATGGATAGGTAAATGTTAAATAAATTATGGTTCTGCTCAACAATAAATTTGTACAGCTATAAAAAAAGAATGAGAGAAGAACTGTAGCTATTGATCTAGAAAAAACTGCAGCCCATTATGTGTAGCACGATCTCGCTTTTGTGTGGAAAAAATGTGTGTGTGTGTCTACAGAGAAAAAAATCAGGAAAGAGACATATCATTTGTGAACAGTAATTACCTGTACAAGATAGGATTGTAGGTGCACACAGGATAAGATCCTTTCATTTTTGCTTAAAAGTTTTCTTTTTTTAATGGCAAGAGTAAGTATAATTTCATTTCCTTTATTTTTCATTTTTAATTAAATTTTAAAAATAAAAGTCAATTAGAATATGACAGCAAGCAAAATCATATTAAAAAAAGCAAATGCTCTCTAGGGCCTAATACTTCAGCAGCAGTGAATGAATGTAACTGATCATGAAGAAGAGCAGGCTGATGGAATCCACAGAGCTCGGTTCAGGTCCCGGTGTTTCTAGGAATAGCCTATGATTCCAACTGTGTGTCAGACTGTTCACAACTTACTTGGAGAGATAAGATTAATGAAGCTGTTCTCAATTTGAGAGAAAGGGAAATAGATGTCACAAATCTAAATTTATGTAATTTAAACAACTGTTTTACAACATGGATGGATCTACAGGGTATCATGCTAAGTGAGATAAGTCAGATAGAGAAAGAGAAATACTCTATTATCTCACTTATATTTGGAATCTAAAAAAACAAAACAACAACAACAAACCACAAATTCATAGAAAATGAGGTCACATTGTGGGCACCAGAGGGGGATCAGTGGGAGAATTGGATGAAGGTAGTGAAGCAGTACACCTCTCAGCTATGAGATGAGTGAATACTGGGATGTGGTGTACGACACGATGACGCTCTCAACACTGTTGGCATAGTATATTTGAAAGTGGCTAAGAGAACAGGTCCTAAAAGTTCTCATCATAAGGAAAACAACATTTTTTTATTTTTTCTTTTTGTATCTGTATGAGAAGATGGAGGTTAACTAAACTTACCTTAGTGATCATTTCACAATATAATGTAAATCAAGTCATTATGCTGTACACCTTAAACTTATACAGTGTTATATATTAATTACATCTTGATAAAATGAAAGGAAATAAAAGAACTACATTAAAGGATAAAAAAAGATTGCTTTAAATTAACAATAAAAATAGATTAAGTACCAACCACATTATTAATCTTTAATAGGAAAGAGTATGTAAAGATAATGATCAGAACTATTTCTTGTTAACAGTGAAAAGGGTCACATCTGTACACTCCAGGCTTAGGGAAGGATCCAATAAAAGGAATGGACTACTTATTAAGAATCTATCAGACTTCCTCCAAGATGGCGGCACAGGTGGACGCACTCGCCTCCCGCACATCCACAGTGTCTAAACAACAAATGCAGTAGCGAAAAATTAAACAACCAGAACGGACAGAATCGAACTGAAGGGAAGTCCGACACCCAGGAGGTAGGAGAAGACGAACATCCAGGCCAGTAAGCGGGGCAGAATCGGGCGGAGAAGCGGAGTGAGAGGCAGCTCTCACAGAGGGACTCATGCTGCCAGTGCCTGAACAGGGCGTGGCCCTGAACAATAGGTGAATCCCGCAAGCCGGCGACGCTGCCGGAGAGAGGCCAGGGCTGAGCCAGCAGAACCCAGTCTGGCAGAAAAGGCGGTAGGGAACTGGGGAGTGGAGGAGTGACGCGAGCCCACGGTGATCGGAGGTCGCCATTGCTTCCTCCCAGGCCCTGCCCCCAGAGGCAACGTCACCCAAAAAGCGACCCAGGTTGCC
>PVJI01006593.1:25321-85198 GCA_004026765.1 Micronycteris hirsuta | reverse complement strand
GCTCTGTTATCTTTGATACTTGTAATCACTTGGAGAAGACACTTAACCTTTCTAAATCTTAACTTTCTTATCTCCAGCATTGGAATATAATATCTGTATCTTAGGATTGTTATAAATGGTTACTTATAAAATGTTTAGCAGGGTATCTCATAAATAGTACTTTTCCTGCAAATATTAGTTATCATTACAGATCATTATTGAATCATGTTAATTGCTAATAAACATGTTCCAGTGCATATGGATAACCAAGTACAGTGGGCTTGAAAAATACTTCTAGCATACAAACAGCAAGTAAGAGTATGTGATCAAAAAAGAAAAAGAGGGAAAAAAAAGAGAGAGAAGAAATAGGCAATATTTTTCGTTCTCCTGGAAAAGTCATTTCTTATTTTATCTGTATTTTACTTTTAATTTTCTCTGCTATATACACAGGAAAATGTGAATTATAAGACTGAAGCAATACCAAAATAATAATAATAATATTACCTATTTTAAAATATTACCTATTTTAAAAGAGAATCAGTATTCTGCTGAATAAAACAAAAACTAATTCGAAAATTAAATCAATAGTTTCTCTAAAGAAATCAAAGGAACTTGATTAACCCAACAAAATTTTTACTCTTGAAATGCAGGCACCTAAAGAGGTTTGTGGATAGAATTTTTAATAATCATATACTGTGGGCCATTATGTCAGACAGACTATCCCTAGCAGGATCTAAGAGATGATGTTGTATTGACTACATCTATTGAATAGTCCCTACGTGAACTCCAGTTTGTACTCTTTTTCTCTCTGTTACTACCTTAAAGAAAGAACAAGCTAGCCACGAACAATCAAGTCGACAGATGCTTATGAGAATTACATTGTTCTTTCAGAGTCACTCCCAGGGATCTTTGGAAATTCTCTTCAGTTTCTGCCCTGTAGACTTAGGCTGATTTTCTGCTTCTGGCTTCTTATTCTGTCACCCAAGGGACGAAGGTATCAGAAGGTTACCACTGAGCTGAAATTGAAGTCAGATCCACTGACCCTTTCATTTTGTTCTCGAGGATGGGTCACACCTTATTTGTCCATTGTAAATTTTTAGTGGCTATTCACTGAATTCTCATTCAATATTTTAAGTCAATTTCCCAAGGGCTTCCTAGGAAAACAATCCCAAAAGAACAGAACCTGAGCTACCAGTCACAAACTTAACTTTCTTGTCTTTGCAAGTTGAATCCTTGCTAAATAAAGGTAAAAATCACTAGACCAAGAATTTCAATTGTACAAAATACGATTTTTTAAAAAATCACAAATCTGTCATTCCATATAAAATTAATTATATTTACCCCATGTGAGTGTTTTGGTAATAAATTAAAATTAACAATGAGGTTATTATTTTCCTTCCTTGTAAATAATTAATATGTAATGAATGAATATGAGGTCAGTCCAGAAGTTATCCAGCTGGACGTTTTCTGGACAGACCTCATACATAGGCAGTAACTTAGGTCTCCTCAATCATTCTATTGCAGATACAACAAGGCACTTTTCAAATCTTAATGTCATTAACAAACTATCTAGAGGCATTTTTCAAATTTTAATAGTCTTTATCTAAAACTGGCTTCCAGTACTATTTGTTGCCCTTAGGTAGGTGATTTAACTCTTTCTGCGTCTCACTCTCCAAAGTATAAGGGTTTAAAATATTTAAAAATTATGGAAGTCATAGATCTTTCTCATATCCCTTTCATTTCTAAAGTTATATTTATATATTGAGTCATTGTGAAGAAAGAATCAAGAGACAGAATTAGAAAATTACTTCCTCCAACAGACAAAACAGGAGAGTGTGAAAAGAATTGAAACAGAGTGAGAGGTGTTCTGGAGGAGGACAGAGGAAGAGAGAAGGACCTGGATCAGACCTTCTTTTCTCTCTTTCTTTTTAAATTAAATGTATTGCAGTGACAGGGGTTCATAAAATTATGCAGCTTTCAAGTGTACGATTCTAAGATACATCATCTGTGTATTACATTGTGTGTCCACCACCCAAAGTCAAATCTTCCGTCACCATCTATTGGATCAGAGCTTCTGAGGGGTCAGTCTTTTTCAGAGATCTGGTAGGCTCTTCGGATGATGTATGACTACTGGAAAGCCTTTAAATATTATTCCGTGAGTTTCTACATCTGAAATTATTGTACAACTTAAGCACTTGAGAAGTTAGTCTCTGTGGTTAAAGTGTGTTATCTAAAGAGAAGAACAGGTTATTTCAAATTTAGTTGAAATTAGTACATCAGCAGTTCTTTAACAGTTATACTACTATATACTGGTGTAGATATTTTAGAAAGGAAAAAAGCTTAGATGAAAGAGATCTGGAAATAAAAATATTACATTGTAAAATAAATCATATTTATTTTTATCTATTTTCAAAGTAAATTTTAAAGCAAAAGACTCAACTAAGTCTTCCCTTCCCAGCCACCACTAGAACTAAAATGTAGAGTACCACATTTGATGTCCTGGTGACAATTTAGAGAAAACAAAAAGTGATATTTCTGGGCCCTTGTAACTTCTTCATTACTAGAAAAGACAGAATGGGAATTTTATTGCTTTTATTTTAATAGAAATTCCTAGATCTAATTTATTATTTTATTTATTTTACTTAAGCTAATCTATCATTAGCACCATTATCCACTCATTCCCATATAATTATAAGACATACTGCGATCTAGAAATCCAGTGCTAAATACCTGTGGCCTCCCTTAACCACCCCCCCCAAAATTTAATTACCAATGTGCAACTGAACTCTCATAAAATAACTTGTTTCACTGAGAAGAGAGACCACAGATGTTTTTCATGATTACTACTATGAAGCTTTATCATTCAAAATATGTTTCTGGTTATGAGATGGTAAATGAATTTACTGTGAAGTATGAAACTGTTAAGTATTCAAGAATATAGACCAAATTGTGGTAGAGAATTAGCATCTACATAAGCCTCTTCAGATCTTGTGCCAAAAGGAATTTCCCTCCATGGAAGTGACACAGTCCCAAGAGCCCTGTCTAAAGAGCCTTTGATTAGAGCTATACATCCAGCACACTGGTGTGTAGGGGAGATGAAGGTCCTGGACCTCCACACTCATCGCCCATCTCTGCCACCAAAGATACAGCCCCCTCAGGGAGGACACGCGAAGGATCAAACCACAGGGGACAGATATGGTTGTCCTTGTTTGTTTGCTGTTTTCTTTGTTCACCTGCTTTGGTTGCATATGGATGTTGTATATTACTGAATAAGTTTTCTTGCACCAATTTTGATAACCCTTTGTTGTTTTCTTTCTCTCTCTTTTTTTTAATTGTTAACATATGAATTACACTAGTAGAAGTATCAATGTTAAACCACCCTGGTGTTCCTGAGATTCACCAACTTGGGCACTAATTTATATGGATTTATATGTGTTGTGTAGAGTTTTCCACATATTTTAAAGTGAGATAAGGGAGGAAATTTCTTTATCTTTAATAGAAAGGAAGCAACTAATGCTGTCCTAAGCACGTGTTTCTTTAAACTACCAATTTGCTTTTCAAAAAAGGCGTCCATAGTTTGGAAAGATATTTTAGGAACTCATAGATCTTGTTAAGAAATCATTTGTCTGACTTCTCCAAGGGAAGATGTACAGAGGGCCCAGAGACATATGAAAAGAGGCTCAGCATCACTAGCCATCAGAGAGATGCAAAGTAAAACCACAATGTGATACCACCTCACACCAGTGAGAATGGACATCATAAACAAATCAATAAACAAGTGTTGGAGAGGATGTGGAGAAAAGGGAACCCTAGTGCACTATTGGTGGGAATGCGGACTGGTGAAGCTACTGTGGAAAAAAATGTGGAATTTCCTCAGAAAACTAAAAATGGAACTGCCTTTTGGCCTGGCAATTCCACTGCTGGGATTATATCCTAAGAGCCCTGAAACACCAATCCAAAAGAACCTATGCACCCCAATGTTCACAGCAGCACAATTTGCAATAGCCAAGTGCTGGAAGCACTCTAAGTGCCCATCAGTAAATGAATGGATCAAAAAACAGTGGTACATTTACACAATGGAATACTATGCAGTAGAGAGAAAGAAGGGGCTCCTACCCTTCATAACAGCCTGGATGGAACTGGAGAGCATTATGCTAAGTGCAATAAGCCAGGTGGTGAGAGACAAATACCATATGATCTCATTTAACAGGAACCTAATCAACAAAAGAAAAAAAAACAAGCAAAATATAACCAGAGACATTGAAATTAAGAGCAAGCTGACAGTAACCAGAGGGGAGGTAGGAGGGGATAATGGGGGAAACGGGGGAAGGGTTTTCAGGAACTACTATAAAGGACACATGGACAAAAACAAGGGGAGGTGGCAGTAAGGGTGGGAGGTCGATTTGGCTGGGGTGGGGGGGAGTTGTAGGGGGTGAATGCAGACAACTGCAATTGAATAACAATAAAGTAATTAAAAAAATAAAAAGAAATCATTTGTCTGAAGTTCAGCAATTGCTTGAGTGTATTTTATTCTACATTCAAATAAAATTAAAATTTTTTTATTAAAAATTATGTATGAATCTGATCTTTATTTTAATCCTTTGATCATTCTATCTGTATACATGCAGAAGGGTCTAAAATAATGTTGATGTATTTTAGTTAATTGTTATTTTTCAGTTTTAGTTGATTTGAAATTATATTCTCTTAATCTTTTTTATGGCTTATATCTTGAGCTTGTGCCAGCTAAGATTCAGCTGATAAGCACCTGTAGGGTAGAAAGGCGGGAGCCTGTCCCCCATCAATGGTCATGTGTCCTCATTGGCCTTTGTCTGTGCCCCTTTGTCTTTAAGCATTTTGAATCATTTGTGGGTATGTGAATAGGTTTTAATAACAACAACAAAAAACTAAAATGTTATCTCTTTTAAAATAAAGATTATAAAGTCTTTTTACATTTTTAGCTAACCACTATTCTACTCTGTTATTATAAGTTATAATTAAGAAATAATTTGTCTGAAGTTACATAAATATATATTCATTCTTTATATAAATGATATCATGCAGTATTTACTGTTCTGTGTCTGGCTTATTTCACTTAGTACAATGTTTTCCATTTCCAGTAGTGGTTACTAGAGGCGGGAAGGTCAGGGAAATGGGGAGATTAGTAAATAGAAATAATGGTAGCCAGCAGCAGGAAGGATGGAAAGAGCAGGTCATGAGGAGTAATCGCTTAATGGACAAAGTTTTATTTTGCAAGATGAATAAGAGGTCTGGAATGGATGGTGGTGACAGCACTACATAGTACCAGTGAACTGTAAGTTTTATTTTATGTGCATTTTACATAATAAAAAAGATACATTGACAAAAGTATTAGAAACTAAGACTCAAAAGTACACTATTTTGCAAATATCATATCTTCTTATTTTTTACCATCATCATGAAGATCACATGTGCTCTAAAAATTTATCACTTGGTTGTTTGGAACCTGGGAAGGACTCCAACCCGGTGTCTGGGCTCATCGGCTCTAGTAGTTTGAAGAATTGAGGAAGGTGGCGAACAAGCAGCGAGGAAAGGAGACTGGACTTCTAGGAATTTTGAAATCAACAGGGTTCCCAAAACAGAAAGAGGGCAAAGTTATTTAGCTTTTGGTTTGCTATCTCTTGGCTAGTCTGTGTTACTTCCCACTGAATACATCCAACACATCCATCGATCATCCAACCAGAAGGAAGAGAATATGCTTGAATGGCCCCTTTCGAGCCATGTCCCATGTTCGAAGAGTCACTAATTTTGTAAGTGTCTCAAATTCACTTTTCTGAAATATCATCTCTCACCTAAAATTCCATGTTACTGCCTTAGTTGAATATCTCACCATCTCTCCCTTGGATAACTGCAGGAGGTTCCTACCTGATCTCCCAGCTCCCATACTCACATCCTTAGGTCTGTCTTTCACTCACATCAGTGAGGCTTCTAAAGTGCAAACCTCATGGCCTTGTTCCCTGCCATTGTTTTTCTCCTTTTTTACAGAGTCAACCTGTATCATGGATGGCACATGAGGCCCTTCATAATAAGGGTCTGTTTATCTCGGCAGCCTTTCTCTCACTCTGTTCCACCTTGCACTTGGTACTTCAACCACCTTGAACCCTTTGGCGTTTTCTAAACACACCAGTCTCTCTCATATCATCGCTCCTTCTGTGATCTTTGATCATGAACAGTTTTTCTTCTTTCCTTTTCTTTTCCTTTTTTGCCCCAATGCTTTCTTTAAATGTTGTTTTCTCTAAGAAGTGTTCTGACCTCCTCTTCCTCTGGATTTATTTTCCCAGCACGTGCACCCTTGTTGAGCTTTAGGGTTACTTCCTTTATAGCATTTACGTTGTCATGGCACTTGTTTGTTCATTGGCCTGATTCCGTCTCCTGGATTATAGTTCTCTTGTAAGATAAGAATCATGTTTTTTATTTTTTTATCCTCTGTTTGCCTGCTTATAGATAGTACCTAAGGTATAATTTATAATAAGTGGGTAAACATAGAGAATAAACGAGAAATGGCATTTCCTTGATAAGTTGCCGTGTGTCTATGGCAGAACCAGACTTTGAAGTTGTGACAGACCTTCTCCAATGTTGTAAACCTGTCACATTCCAACTCTCTCTGGTAATTCACTTCATAGCTATAAAATGAGAGTGATAACACATTCCTGTGAGTAGAATGAGTTGAAGTATGTGACAATGCCAGGAACATAGTAGGTATACAAGGAAACATCGACTATTTTTCCTTACGTCCGTCTCTTTGCAGACTCCTACCTCCTCTGGTGTGATGGTGACTATTATTGTTGCTGTTACCATCATTACTAATTTCTTTATATTGTTGCTTTTGCACCACTTCTCTTCAACAATGTGAAAATACATTTCCTTTTAAAATTATCTCTATATTTGGAAAAAATGAGAGTTGCAAATGGTGGGACCTCCATACACAGAAACTGAAATTCTATGCTTGTCAAGGATAAATAGGCTCGAGGGATTGTGTCTCATTTTTTTCTGCCCAAAGATGGCAATTACTAGCCATTTAAGTACTTTAGTGAAAAGAATTCAGAACCCGATGGTCAGTAAGTGAGGAGGTAGGAGAGAAAAGCAGTTGTAGGATTTATCCTTCTTCTTTTTCCCTTTGTCTCTCACAGACCTGGTGTGCTAATCACCCTCGGGTACTAGAGACTAGCACGGGTGTAGGAGAAAAGCAGGAACGAAACTCAGGCGGGCCAGGCCCTCTGCTAGTGATGCTGTTGATATTTAGGCCAGGGACACAAAAAATATGACTTGCTGAAACCATGTACCTGGGATAGCTCCCTGTAAAGATGAATTTTACTTAGGTTGGACATTAATTTCACAATTTCTCTTTGTCTACAGCCACACCACCCTGAATGTGCCTGATCTCATCAAATCATTTTAAACCAAAATTGTTTTATCTGAGGTAAAAATCAATTAACACATCCAATTTCATAAAAAGGAAATGTCAGGCTCTCCTAAGCTAATTAATGATTCATCTTTCTCAACTCTCACTTTTCATCCACAATTAGTGAGAAAGCTTTTGATTGTTGTAGCTGTCATTTTTCTTTTTATAACTTGTAAAATGTACTAAAACACTCCTTTGATGAACATATTGTCACCTGCTAAAATGTAATTTGACATCATATTTTTTCAACAAAATGATAAAGGATAAAGTTTTTTTGATAATAGCATTCTTTAATGCTATAAAAGTTATCAGACTGCCAGTCTGGTGACTGCAATTTTGCAAAGGATTTATTAGTCACAATGGAGATATTATCCTTGGCATCCATCTTTCTCTGAGTCATTAAGAGGCAATTCCAAAATGAGTGTTATTCCAGAGTTAAAGGGAATAGAATATCCATAAGGTTTGGGGGAAGAAAGATTTTTTTTAAGTACAAAAAGTGAATTTGAAAGGCATTGAGTATTGAAATAACCACAGCCCTGTACTCATGACCTCCAAATTTGAAACTTGTGTCTACCACTGAATTAACATCGACTCTTCTATAAGAACAAGACGCAGGATGTCACACAATAGATTTTGTGTCGAATGAACATCAGGATTTCCTAGATTTTATCATGCTGTGCTTCATTCAGCTACCCAGGTGGGCCTCACATTGAAAATAAACTGATAAATAAAGTCAACAGGAGGCACAGAAGTCCAAATATTTCTCTCGTATCTGGTCCAAGTATTTTCCATCTTCTCTTTTGCTTGTGCACACTTATATCGTGGAGTGAAAGACAGGTCAGAGGTGAATTTGTCTCTAAGCCAGGAAAACAGGTTTGATTTGAAGAATTTCTTTCAAAAAGGCTGAGAGTAAATAATTGAAACTGAAGTGGAAAATATACTGAAAGCTGATACCGTGTATTGAGTAAACTTGCTAAATATATTTAATGACTGACAGCATAACATACAACTGATACCTAATCTTTCAGTGTTTGTGTTAGTTTCAGAAGCTTCCTAGAGATGTTGTTCTGATGACATCTTACTTAATTAAGTTAGGCTTAATTCTAACCTTAGAATTTCCCAAAAGGATGCCTCTTAGCAGACTTGCCGTGTGATTCGGGTTTGACTCACTGTGTTAGCTCTAGCCTCAAACTCTTTTCTGAGCTCCAGGCTCTGTTTCAAACATCTACTAAATGTTCTACAGAATTGTTCCATTCAAATTCCACTGAATTTCTCATATCCCTAAAGCAAATCATCATGGGGCATTCCTTTAAAATTAACGGTCCTGTCTTCCATATACCACCTCAGCTAAAATTCTCATAGGTACCTTTTATGTGTGTATTCCCAACCTCAAGGACAGTGCCTTGCCTGAAAAGAACATTCAAGATGATCAGCCAAATAAAAGATGAACTCCGTTAACCATTCATTCTTCACTCACAGCTACAATCTCACTGTGCCATACTCTCCAATCTAAGTGTGGAAAAGGTTTGGGCTAATGCATCATGAAACCCAAAGTAGGTGAGCAGTTGTAAACCCACAGATCTTTGTTGTGTCAAAAAGAAACAGCCAAACTGTATTTGATAGATGATGGGATAAAGAAGATATGGTACAGATATAAATGGAATACCCCTCAGACATAAGAAAAGATGAAAGACGTAATACTGCCATTTGTGACCGCATGGATGGATCTTGAGAATATAGTGAGCAAAATACGTCAGATGGAAAAAGTTCAGAACCGTATGATTTCACTCATATGTGGGATCTAAAACTGAAAACAACAAATGAACAAACAAGACAAACAAACAGAAACTCATAGACACGAACAACATTATGGTGGTTCCCAGAGGGAAGGGGAGAGGGAGGGTTTAGTAAAGGGCAAAGGAAGTCAAATATATGGTGATGGAAGTAGAAATGACTTTGGGGGGTAAACACAATTGAACATACACATGATGTATTGTACACTTAAAACCTATATAATTTCATTAACCAACATCACCCCAACAAATTTCACCCCCCCCACACACAAAAAGAGCCCATATACAGAGAAAATGGCTTTGAAGATGGACAAAGCTGGATTCATACCTGAATTTGCCATTTCACGTTCTGGGTTCTTGGCTGTATTACTTAATGAGCCTGAGCCCCAGTTTCTTTACATATAACGTGGTTACAACATTACATGTTATAGAGAGTTGGGAGAAATAAAAGAGGCGGTGAAGGAAAAGCATAAACATGCGTTATGAGGCTGGCTCCCATTATTACAAACCCTCAGTGATCCCCACTAACGTCATGAGTCCACATCTAATAATATTTCATAAATGAATACTTTCTTACACCTCACACCTCACTCATGAAATCTTCAACCCTGGACATAGAGGGTCTCGCTAACTTGAAGCACTTAAATATTAATGCTTAAGAATCCTTAAAGAGGAAAACATTCAGGATAGAATAAAAACTCTCTCTTTGTGGTTTATAAACCTGAATCAGGTTGGGGAAGGCTTAAGAATGAGAAGTGATTTAAGGAATATAAAATATTTGGAAAATTCCTCAGACAGACCTCTTTCCTACAGGGCCATTGAAATACTTTCTGAGCACTCAAAGCCAAAAAAAAAAAAAAAAAAAAAAAGTCCAGATCCAGCTAATATCTGATCTAAACATGCAGCTACATGGCTGAATGATGGTGTAAGAACGTTTGTGCAGCCAAATGATGCCGTGGCGTTCATGTCTACTCAGCACTCTCTCTTCATCGTGATATCTTTGAACAACGGTAATTCCAGGGAAGATAATATCTTTTAGGCTACTCTATTGTTAAACAGATTTCTAAAAGAGTTCTTAATTCATAATTCTTCAGTTTAATTTGGCTTAGGACAATCTATAACATTAGCAGCTGTATTTTGAAACAGCCCTTCCTGTGATATCTTTGTTTATACTTTGCATGTGTGCACATGAGCAATAAATCAGGCCTGGTGTCTCCCCTGTCACATTTCATCATGTCGCACTAATAAAATTTGACGTGCTCTGGGATGTGATGAATAACCATGTGTGGTGACATCTCAGAGAATGCTTAAAAATGATGCTCTGCGGTGTTGTGAAACCTGATGTGTACCTTCGGTGGTTGAAATAACCCTCACAAAATAAAATTATTTTCCAGCCATGAAAAGATCAATTTAGGACTTTAGTACCAAAATCACTGAGAGAAATTGGCATTTAAATGTATCAGTAACTACTAAATGACACAGGGTTGTAAAATGGAACATACCTAATATTGTAAAAAGGATGTACAATGTTTCATATAAAAGAGAAAACCACAGCTCTGAAACACTGATCAGAAAAAATAAAGATATGTCAGAAATTAAAATAACTTAATCTATATGGGTTTTTTAGTTGCTGATTTTTTATTGGTTTTTGTTTATTTTTTCCTGGAATAGTTATTACTTATATAACTGTTAAAGTAGTTTCTGAATTGTTTTCTTTTTTATTATTAATCTTGGAGGGAGGGGAGAGAAAGCAAGTGAGAGAGGGAGAAACATTGATTTGTTGTTCCATTTATTTATCCAATCATTGGTTGCTTCTTGTTTGTGCCCTGACCAGGGATTGAACCCATGACCTTGGTGTACTGGATCAACACTCTAACCAACTAGGCTACTCGACCAGGAACTAACTTCTGAATTGAATGCTCTCTTTATCCTAAGCACATTATAGCACCTGGATTTTTCCCGCCATCCTGTTTCATTTTTTCCCACTTTCTAGTTGAAGAAACTGAGGCAGACAGAGTGGAATTAAGAGGCCTAGAGTCACATATCTAAGTAGCAGAACTAAGCCTAGAATTTGTATATCCTGTGCTGTTGGCAACACTGATCTTCAGACTGTGTCACTCACACAAAGCTGAACATCCTCCCAGGACAGCACATCCCTGGGGTGCCTGATTCACCTTTCCTGGAGAGATCGCCTCATGGTTAGGATTCTGTTCCCCAGGAGGGGGAGGGAAGGGCTGTGACTTCTGCCTGAGAGCAGAGGTCTGACTGCCCAGCTGTGCAGAGACCTCTGTAGCCTGTGGAAGCATATTGTGCAATTCCACTCTGATTAGAAGCACAGCATGGCCTCTGAAATCCGGCAGTTTCTAAAACCCAGCAGGATTCATCAAGAGAAAGCCCTGTCAACACTCTTCCCGAACCTGTGTATACTACATTTGGTGCTAAATTTCGAAACTGAAGCACAGAGAACATTCCCTAGGTGACAAGAACTAAACACTCTACAATTTTATATTAAAAATGATGCTCCTAGTGGAATAACCCAATGTTCCTGAAACAATGGCTTATGCAATGGAAACTATTCTTGATTTTATTAGTACTTAACTTGGAGGTGGTAAAGATAGAGATAAAATTATTGAAGAAATAAAAATTGTATTGCTTTTGTTTAAAATTATTATTTTCTGAATAGGAAAATATTATAGCATGTGAACTACCTTCTTTTCTTCCATCCTTCCTTCTCATTTTCTTTCCTTCCACTTTTCCTTCTTCTATTCTTTCCCCCTATGTACCTTGGTAAATATTAGCTGATATTTTCACACAAGGGAATAACCATTTTATGTTCTTAGGTTTCTTTTTTTTTTTTTACAACTAAACCAGTATCTCTCAAACAACACTTTCTCAAGCACCCTTCAAAAGCATTACAACATGTCACTCAACAGTGTTGTATCGCATTATGAAAGTTGCTAAGAGAGTAAATCTTAGAAGTTCTCATCACAGGAAACAAACCCGTGTCTGGGAGGCGATGCATGTTGACTAGACTTACTGTGTTAATCACTGCAGATCAGATTAAAGCATCATGCTGTGCACCCAGAGCCTGTACAATGCTGCATGTCAATTACATCTAGGAAAACTGGAAAAAAGTCTTAAAATTAAAAATTTCACTTAAAGTAGTCATTTTGTGATCAAACAAGTTTTGATAATATTGTATACTTTGCTGTAGAGTGGTCTAGAAGAGTCTCATTGACATTAGCATAGAAATGACCCTGAGAATAATTACCAAAATATCTTTTTCTTGTGCACTGTCATCATGTGGCACTGCTTCCCAGGGACAGCAATTTGAGGAACACTGAACCGAGACCATTGTCGTTTAGGTCAGGATTTGTCTGATCTCAGAGGCGCCCTATTTCTTTCCATTTCTGGGGAAAAATTGTGAGTAAATATACTTTGATAGATCAGATATTTTGTGAAGCAAGCAGAATGCTAGGCAACCCTGTTTCCGCTGTCGTAGACTGAGAAGTGGTTCCCAGGGAGGAGACCTCGGGAGCTGATGGCATGCTCCTTGTTAGGTGTATGTTATGAGGCCACAGTAGGTACGTAATCTGTGTTCTTTGTCATTCCTGATGTTCCTAGTAACTCTCTCCGCCGTGTCTTTGAACAATATCAAAGAAAAAGTCTCTTTATGTGTTTATTCAGCTCCAAATGTAGCTTTAGCTCTGCTGTTTTGATGACAAACTTTCTCAATTTTTAAGTTTTCTCTCTTTTCTTAAAGAAAAACTATGATACAATGTTGATGCTGCAGATGCGTAGTGTAACACTCTTTTTCTACATTGAACATTTATACCATATGTCTACAAGCTTTCAGGGGTTTACCCATTTGTCTCTGTACTAAACAATGAGAATATGAATAGTGAAAATTTATAAAGCATTTTCTATGTGTCTGGCTGTATACTACAATCCATATTTTACATATGTTCCATCATTTAATTCTCACAGCAACAATATATGACATTTATTTCTACTTTATTTTTAAATATGAGGAAACAGTGGTTCCTTAGGATGAAATAACTTAACCAACATTACATAGCTACTGGGGAAAAAGTCAGGGTGCAAACCCCAATCTGCCACATTTAAAGCTTGTGTTTTAAACTGATTATTCTGCATCACACTACAACTAGCAAACTGAGGAAGACACCGGTTTGATATTTACAGTGCTTTTCTGCCATTCCTCCAGTATGGAATTGGGTGGATCACTGGGGTGCTCTTTTGGCTGCTGAGCTATCTCTGAGCTTTAGGTATACTGCTGTGGGACACGGTCTATAGGTCAGCGACCTGCCTGAGGTCTATACCAGGCACAGTGGGTAAACAGATGTAAGCAGGATAAACTGAATTGATGAATAAAATTATAATATTATATTTTATAAAAACAAAACCAAAAAAAAAAAAAACGCAAAGCAGAATGAGGCAATAAAAGAAATGAGAATGATTTTTTGGGCATGTTTGTCCAATGATGGAAATTTTAATACTATATCGTAAGTCAGAAATCTCTTGACTTGTAGCTTAGGAGTAACTCAAGATAAGAGTAGATAAGAGCTTTAACATGGACTTATTCAAGAAGATTTTCATTTTTACATTTATTAAAGAAGCCAAAGAAAATGTAATCTAACTAGAACTGAGTGAAGATACCAAAGAGCAACGTCTGGACCACCTGCGAGACATGTGTCAATGCCTGTCTCTAATGCCGTTAGCTTGTATGTGGCCAAATATATCCAAAGTCTGCAAGTGTAATTATTTTCTTTTCATATATACAGTCTCTAAAGAAATTTTGTACTCCAAACAGCAGATTCTGTTTAGAAAGTGTGGTTATGAAGTACTATGCCTGTTTAGAGCCTTAGAAACTCAGATGTAAAAGGAAAATTGAACTTGGTTTACCTTCTCTGAGGAATCATGAAATTAAACAACCTAAACATAAAATAACGTTGTCAGATGCTTTTAGAAGAGAGATAAGGGAGTTTCCGAGCAGACTCACTGCCGGCCAGCATCGACTCTCTCTGCACAGCATCCCACGTGTTGGTTATCAAAGTGGGTTCTGGCTGGCTTTATATCACATTTTAATGTATGCCTTGAAAATTATATTTTCTTTGTTTATAAAATTACTTTTACAGTAATGGTGACTGTGTTCTGTTAAAAAATTGTTTCAGACTGCCAGCATAGTTTGCAGACTTCTGAAAAAGAGGCTCAGGACGGGTATTCTACACAAATGCAAGGGTTTCAGGTTACACCGCTTGGTATGCCCTTATTTTGTTGGATATTCATTTTTGTACATCAGGATGCCAATATTAAGTGAATTTCTATGTATCGAGAAAGCATGGGACTTAATCACCACGTTGTATTTTAAACAAAGCAACTCATTCCCGACAAAGGAAGTTAAGGACACATGCAGAGTGTATTTGCTTCTACCATGTTTTAGAGATTGTGAACACTTGGGATATGAGTTTCCAGAATTAACGAATACTTCTATGAGGAGGATGAAAGGAAATTCCTGTTATAAAAATTCTTTAGAATTCTACGTATTTCAGTTCAGGTGGAATGATGAATTATGGCATTTATTATTTGTTATCAGATATTTTGTGAAGCAGAATCTCACGAGGCTAGATTCTCAAACAGAAAAGTGACGGGCCCACATGGTGACCCTTAAATACAACTTGTCCTAAAATGTCTTGTGATTTTGAGTAACCTCATCATTTATTACATCCTAAAGCAAAACTAAATCACCAAAAAAGACTTTCCCAGCAAAAACAGTAAAGTAAAATAGTCCTAAAAGCAGAGACACAAAGTTTAGTAAGATGCAGTATGTAGTCAAACAAAACTGGTACATTGTGCTTAGCTGTGAATATAATAATCCATATTTAAAGGTGGTATTCAATGAAATGATTAGGGAAATTAATCAGATTTTAACAGATAGCTTTTTGTGCTGAGAAAATAACTATTCCACTACCTTCCCTCAAATGGGCATTTTTCCTTTGATTTTTCCCTGTTGTAGTTTTAATAGTATTTACAATTACCATAAGCTTTTCCAGTAGTACCTCCTGTTAAGAAAACACAAACCAGTGACATGAAAATAAGTGGTTCTTCACAGACCTTCTGAAGCTAAATGAAATCTACGTAGCGGTTATTTGTAGATATGTCTTACCATATTATTTTAGCATATTTCAGTTTTAAATTGAGGGAAGAAAATGCTAGTAAAGGATCAACCTGTAGTTGTACTAATTCATCTTAATTTTTATTTTTTTTTTGTTTATGCATTTAAGAGAGAATTTTATATTCTTTGCTCTTTGCCTGGAAAGTCCCAAAGAGCCCATTGAATTATTTTTTAGCTCATGCTATTGAGATGTGTGGTTGGTTGGTTAATTTAGAAAATCTGTAACACCAGAAATTATGAGACATGATACATACAAAATTGACAAATTTTAGCTTAGAGTATTCCTTTATCTTTTAGAGTAGAGCTAAATACTTTCTGTTGAGGATGGATCTTCTCATTGGAGTGAAATTGTGTATTGCCTTTTCTTGCATAAAACATATTTGAATTCGTCATCCAAAATTTGTTTGGTTATTCAAAGACTGGGAACTTAATTAATTCTTATCTTCAATATGAATGTCAAACGTTTCTAGATCTGTGCTATTTTCCCCAATATTTTAATGGCATTGCCCTTACATGTAATTCAGTAACATCAATTCTTGAATCTTTCCAAAGCAATGAACTTGGCTTGCATAGAAATAGCTCGTTAACTTCAAACTTATACTTGATTCGTAAATAAAATGTTCAATTAAACAATATAATTACAGTAACAAGAATAAGTGCCATAAACAGGTTGGAGGAGAAATATGACTACTTTATATAAACATATAGCTTAGATGGTGGGAGGTCAAGTGCTGAAGGGTCCCAGAATGGCAGACTGGGAGAAGCCTTCACCAAGTGCTTGGATTCAGACAGTATGATCTAAAGAGGATGAGAAGCTACTGGTAAATATTCAAGTCAGTTCATAGAGATCAGGTAAGGGTGCTTTTACCAGAAAATTTCAAAGGCCTCTGAATAAAACTAGAAGTTAACTTTTAGTGCACTTAAGTATGTTTCAGCTTTCTGTTTGTACACTTAGAACCCAGACTGAACAGACTTTTGAAGCAGTAAATTTAAAATAAAGCCATTTAATATTTTTTGTTTTATATGAAAACACACATTGAATTGAATTATGTATAACCAAAAACACAGAGTTTTACTCTTCCTTTCAAAATGGAGAAAAATGAATATTTTCTCTTTTTCAGGCGGCGGTGATACTTTGTTTGATGTTATGGCCTAAAATGATGTGCCTAATTGGTGACTGTGCCCATCAGTTTCTGTTAGTAATGGACATCTGGATGTAGAAACTGTGGCTACACCAATGTGTTTACCTTTATTCTTTACAGTAGAGAGCAAAAATGACAGATAACTTCACATCTAGAACTCCATGTGCCTGGGTTGATCATTTTTATTAAACCTATGGATTGGGAAGCAGTGGAGGTTTATTTCAGCGTATAGCTGTGGTGAGCTGGGAGTAAAGAGGTTGAGGGACTTGGGAGAAGCCAGTGTTGAACAGCCCATCTCCTTCAGTAAAAGGCCTCTTGAGTCCCCTATAGAATCAAGTTTTGTAACTCAAGCTCTTAACAAGGCTAAGGTTTTTTTCTAAGGTCCTTGCTACAATGGTAGGTTTTTAAAAGAAAAAATTGCATGTGTCTCATCCGATAGTTTAAAGCAAAAAAAAAAAAAACCAAAAAAAATACCCTTCTCCACCTTTAACACCTTGTCCCTCACAGGTGCTACCTCCAGCAACACTCAGCCAGCTGGGCTTTCCCAAGCAGGCTTAGTTCTACCATTACACCTGTACATGGATTCCCTGTGCCTCAACTACTTCTCCCTATTGTAATAGCCCAGCAATGTTTTTTTCACTCATCTTTCAATAATCAGCCCAAAGGCCAACACCTCTGGGGTATATTCCTTTATTTACCCAGAAAAATCGGACATGATAAAATCCTGGGCTTACTTATATATAATAAGGTTAATATTGTACTAGGGAACAAAATACACCAGGAAAAATTGTTATGCAAATGACTGATAGAATTGCTCTAATTTAGCCTTACTTGTACTATGATTTCTGGTCAGTTTATAAAATATGCTTATGCTTTCCACATCTATCTAAAATAATAGCAAAAATAACAATAATAAAGTATCTGAAGTTTAAGATAAACAAATCACTTAGGGTGTTTATACCCATTATCTTATTTGTCTCTCTTTTTAAATCTTGTTGGATTCCAAAAACATCTTGTTTGTTTCTCATAAAAATTCTGAGTGGTAGGCACTATTACAGCACCATATTGTTATGGAAAATAGGGCTTGTGAGGATTAATTTGCTACAGGTCCAGTAGCTAGTAATGGTAAAAAATAGAATTTGAACTTGGGTCATTTGATTTCAAGTTCTGAGATCTTAATTCTGAACTATATTGCTTCCTCTAATTAATAATTAAATCATTTTGAAATGGAAGAAATTTTGGAAAGCCAAACAGTAGAGTTTCGAAAGCACCAAAAGATTTATTTGAAGGATAGACCCTGACACTTTCAGACTGAATTTGTGTAACTGACCTACAATATGAAGTAATTAGTGAAAGACTTCATGGTCCCGTTAAACCCATAGCTGTGAAGGGGCACTTTGAGTTCTTGGCACCATATTTTAAATAAAACTTGTCAAAGGAAGCGTGATAGATTAAGGACAGGTAACTGTGACACTCATAGACCCAATGAAGAAACAGAGGACACTAGAGTATCTGAATGACAATTTATAAGATGCATTTCACTTAGGAAATATAATTTTTGATGAACTTTGAGAGAATAGCATCAGCAGAGAATGGAAGAGGTCACCAGTTTACAGTGAAAGTAAATGGGAAGTGAGAAAGTGACAGCAATTAATATTAGTATAGTCTTTCTTTCAAAATGTTAGCTAGATATCCCAGTCAAACTTCAGTTAAGCAAAAATGTCTAGCGTGCTTGTGTCTACGTCAGTCAACTGAGTCTATAAATAGAAGGTCACTAAGCACACTCCGGTGCTGGTTTATTTCCCTCCAACATATTTATTTCTTCTGTCTTGTCAGCTATTTTACTACCTGTAGAGTCACTTTTTTTCCCTTGACACCTGGACAGAGTAAACTTGAGATTTCCTAGCAGGTATATTTTATAACAATGTAGCTAATAAAGTGTAGCTTAATTTACATTTGTAGAATTTGGTATTAGAAATATAGATGTTTAAAAATAAACAACTTACTGTGGTTAAACAAAATTCAGGGTACTGTCTCTCACTCATAGCTTAAAATTCAAATCAGGTTTCTTTCCCACAACTTTACTCCATTTTGAAGTAATAAAACTTGATCATATCTTTGAAATTGGCCTTTGACTGGAAGAAAAGTTTAAACAAACATTTTACTGCAACAATAGTATATATTTCATCTTCATCTGCCCTCATAATGAATATGCTTTGAAAGGCAGAGCTAAATCTATCACAATATTAGAAGAGAATGTATTGAACAGAAAGTAATGAGTAGATCTCCTGGTGCCATAGAGACGCAGGGGTTCAGAAACAATTCGAGGCATTGATTATAAATTGTGGCTGTCGTGTGGCAACATGTAATCCCTTGAACTCTTTTTGTTCCACATTATTGAAAAAGGACCAAAAATTAATGGCATTCCTTCTTTGACTCAAAAAGTTATTTCCTGACTGTGTGGAATATGTGTCTGGTTCTCTTTGTAAGTTGTGATTCAAAGTTGTGGAATTTTAATTTTTATACTACTCCGACCCAATGAACAGCAATTTCCTCTCTTGCTGGTATTGATTATTATAGAGGCACTTGTATTTTCCATATTTGCCCAAATTTTATATTTCAGTAACTTACCATAAGTTAAGGTATTACAGACTACTAAATATCACATAATTATGAAAATAGTTACATAAAATATTTAATAAAGCTGAGCATACATATTCTACTTCAGAAGTTATATTAAAAATACTCATAACAGTTTTATTTGATACAACCTTAAATTGAAGTCAACTCAAATGTGCTTTAAGAATAGACTGGATAAATAAATGATGGTACATTCTTATAACCAAATAACATGCAGTAATGAAAATTGGCAAGATATTGTCACAAGCAATAATGTAAATAGAACTTATAGCCATAAGTTTGATCAAAAGAAACCAGACACAGCCTTGGCTGGTGTAGCTCAGTGGATTGAGTGTGGGCTGGGAACCAGACGATACCAGTTCGATTCCTGGTCAGGGCACATGCCTGGGTTGCAGGCCAGGTCCCCAGTGAGGGCCATGTGAGAGGCAACCATACATTGCTGTTCCTCCCTCTTTTTCTCCCTCCCTTCTCTTCTCTCTAAAAAATAAATAAAAAATAAAAAAAAAAAAAGAAACCAGACACAGAAGCACATATGCTGATGAGTCTATCTATGTCTGTCTGTCTGTCTATTTATCTATCTATCTATCTATCTCCTTACCTACCTATCTACCTACCTACCTACTTCCTAGCTACTTGTTTGCACTGAATGTTTGTGTCCCACTAAAATTTACATATTAAAATTATAACCCCCAACGTGATGGTAATTGGAGGTGAAACCTTTGAGGGAATGATTAGGTCATGAGGTCTCTGAGGTATTTCTGCCTTTATGAAAGAGACTCCAGAGAGCTCTCTTTCTCATTTCACCATGTAAGGGCATGGCAAGAAGTGTTCATAGAACTGCTATGAATATTTGTAACATATCTTCTAAAGAGGAACTTCCTGAAAGTGGCTTTCACCAGACACCAAACTGCTGATGCCTTGATACTGAATTTCCCAGCCTTCAGAACCGTGAGAAATTAATGTTGTTGGAGCCACCCAATCTATGACATTTTTGTTACAGCAGCTCAAATGGTTTAAGACATTGCCTAGCACAAAAAAACTGCACTGTCATAGAATTAGAAGTCAGGGTAATGATTATCTTTGAGGAGGAGGGCCTACGAGAGGTCTTGATGAATATTATGCAGCATTGATGATGGTCTATTTCTTGATCTGGGTACTGGCTAAAAGAATGTGTTACTTTGTAAAAACTAATTGAGCTGATTATTTATTCCTTAGTTCATGTAAGCCATGTTTTAATAAAAATACACTTTTAAACTGTACTTGCTGAGAGCAACTTCCTAAGAGACCTGTTATGTGTCAGTTTATTCTCTAGCAGCACCCCTATCAATAGAATACATTTTTAATATTTCAACCCATAAGCTTTCAGAATTGAGGATTAATTGAAATGGAAACTGCAACACATTAACTTTGAGAAGATGACATTTAATTCAAATATAATCAAAGAAAAAATTCCCCCTGCTTAAAGATGCTATTACAGGGGAGTGCTACCTAATGATAGGTACTAAATCACTTGCTTCTATTTGCTCTATTTTTAAGAAGCATAGTATTGTGGGTAGTATTCAGGAATCAAAAATTAAGATAGCATGTGAAAAAAAACACTTAGAAGCATTGTTAAACACACTCTCCAAAGTAAGTTTAAGCTAATTTGAGCTTGGCGTTATCTACAATGCAAATTCAGCAAATACCGAATACTACAATATTCATGAGAATTACAGGCAGCAATAGAAAAATTAAGTGCAATGGATACCAAGACATTTTAAGAGAAGATTAGAGTAATTGTAACTACTCTCCACAGTAAGCATGTGCTAGGTAAATGCCCAATTACTTCTTTTTATTGTTAATCAACACTCTGAGGATATATGCTGGTTTGATTTTTTCATTTAAAAACACAATGTTTAAAATGACATAAAAGAGGGAATATTAAACTCAGTTTTCTTTATTATTTTGTAAAAAAATCAAGTTTGACTCCATCTCCAGAGAACTAAAGGAGACAGCTCACCTCGTTCTCTGCCTGTTTCCGTCATGGTGGGTAGCAGTGAGCATTGTGCAATGAAAATTTTATTTGGTGAAAATTAACAGTTGAAGTGAATGTGTTTACTGTTGATTCATATCTTCTAATTTGAACTGCCAGTTATCTGATTTTGCTCAGGATTGTATTTTGAGTTTCTCTGCCCACATGATAATGGGAGATATTCTCATTTACTTGTTCAAAATATATACTTTGAACAAATAAATGAGAAGTGTATACTCTGTACCAGGAAAAGTGTTAAATCCTAGCAAAATATGGAAATGAATGCATGATCTGTGATCTCTATTTTTAAGAGACAGACTCTAAAGACAAGGTTTATATGTACAAGGAGGAAATTCATATAGGTCATAGGAAGAGAATAGAAATGGGGCTCATGGCCAAAGGTTACTTTTGGTGAGCATGACCAAAGAAGGATTCATAAAATAGACAGAGCTGATGAGTTCGGCCTTGGACACTGGCTAAAAAATAAACATGAGGAGGCATGAGAATGGCATTCCAGAACATGAGAAAAGAAGTCAGAGGAGGGGAAATGATAGGCATTGCTAAAAGTAGTGAGTCACAAACCTTGACCGGGACAGACATAAGACATGTATAGGAACCCCATGAGCAATTGGACTGGGAAGTATCCTGGAGCCAGATCACGAAGGAATTAAGCATTTGTATTATATTAGGCAGGTGACCCAAATGACATTATTTATTGGAAAATCTTATGCAAGAGATATTGGAGCATACCAAAGATCCCTGAGAGCCCCAAAGGAATAGTCTAACGTAGTCTGCTTATCTATGCAGGAAGAAACTCAGAACAAATGGTGTTAGAAAAAAATCTACAAATTCATTTTCTTTTTAAAAATATTTCCTTTTTTATCTAAAGAAATAATGATATAGCAGGTTTTCCTTCTGCTTACTCTTTTTTTAAACTCCAAATATTGCATTTCTAAGTACATCTGCAAGCTCAGCTAGAGCAAATCTCAGATGTGAATGAAAAACAAAACAAGAATGCTTTTAATTTTCAAATAATGCCTTCCTTAATGGTAAAATGGCTGTGACAAGATTAACCAGAATCACAGCGCTGGTTTTATGAATAAAAATAAGAAGTCAATGACAGTTTTTTTATTTATACAACCATCTGCACATTTATGTCTAAATCCTTCTGGCATTTGAATATGCAGCTTTCAACTTCGGGATTTTATTGGGAGACAAGAGTCATTCAGAAGCCAGCAGAAATGACAGGCACAGACAAATCTTTTTGTGGGCCTTTAATTTAAATCTTTTATACAGTTAGCCTTTTTATGAGCTGCTGCCGCTGTGGAATCAAGCACATTCAGCAAACAGGCCAACAGCTTCTTGGCTCACCACCATGCAAAGGCTGGTCTGGTCTAAGGTTTGATGTATATAAGGCCATTCAGAATGAGATCAGAGTAGGATAATGGAGTCATTAAGTTTGTGAGAAGGGCCCTGAGAGGTGGCTTAGCTGAGCATTAAGTACTCTGGATAAGCCTATGGGCTGCGGGACTCCAACTCAACAGGCACACACATGTACTTTAAAGTAGCGCCTCCTTAGTCTGCTTTAAATTGTGCTGAAAGCGGTGGTGGGAAAATGGAGACAACTGTACTCGAACAACAATAAAAAATGATTAAAAAAAAGAACCATGTAGATGAATCCTGTTCATATCTCTGACTCATATCATGAGAAATAATGCATTGTTGTTTTAAGCCAAAAAGCAAAAATGAAAAAAAACCACATAATGCTTTTGTTTAGTCTTGAAATGGTGCTGGTATTCTGGTTCAGTTTTATAGCTCTATGAGGTGGTTGATTAATTTAGAATAGTGTGCAAACTATGGCAGCACAATAGTTTTAAAACAATAGAAAAAATATAGAAGCTGGTTTATTTCTTACATCATTTTCTTTTCAAAAGGGAATATCCTTAAAAGCTTCTACACTAATAATAAAGGTTTCCATAAAGATAGAAAGAAAGGAAGAAAGAAAGAAAGAAAGAAAGAAAGAAAGAAAGAAAGAAAGAAAGAAAGAAAGAAAGAACTGAATCTCCCTCTGATAAATAACAGTGAAAACTGCAGGCCTAGTAGGTATGGAAGCTTATTAAATCCAGTTCCTGGATTCATTTCATGGATGAAGTAACAGTTTGAAAAAGGGCTAATGACTTGTCTTTCATCTCTTTTTCCCCTAGCCATCTCATAGAGAAGAATAAATGGTCAATAATGAAATATAGTCTTTATAAGGTATTTGACATAACAAATATTAACTTTAAATTGTTATTTATTTCTCTTGTTAAATTCTTTTTGAGTTCTGTGTTTATGTTGTTTGATGATTTCAATATTTATAAATAATGCTTCTTTGGTGCTTGTTCTTTCTGGTATTTAAAGAAAACTTATAACTCTTTTCCTTTACTATAAGATGGATTTTATACTTGAGTTTTTAGTTTTATGACTCCGTGTTATTCTTTTCTATGCAAGCTGTTCCACCCACCTGTAACCATGTATAGAGACTAAGACACAAGTTGCTCTAGAGAATCATGTTTGAGATAACCTACAAGTTATGCATTAACTTAAATGCTTATTAATATCAATATTATAATTAACATATTTTCCAAACCTAAAATTGGTTGTCTGAGGGACAAACAGGTTATTTGACATCCCAGAAAAATCTGAGCAAAAGTTTGATTTATGACTTTGATTAAAGTTAATGCTTTAAAAGCCTTACTACATTCAAAAAATATGGAAGACATGTAATATGTTTGATGTAACAACTGTCATTAGATTACAATTTGTTGTGTCTATATACATATATTGATAAGTTAAACTGACCATTTGAACTTTGAACTTGTGCAAGGCAAAGTTAACTATTAAAAAGAAAATGTGAAAATTTAACAATTTGTAAGAATATGCAAATATTGTCCATTGAAATAGTAATAAAATAATTTCATAAGTAAATCATAAAAATCACATTTTACATATATAAATAAGATAAAAGTATTTATAAAACAAATTACCCCTGTTATTATATAGGAATATCCTAGAAATATTATTACACACAGTACAGCTCAAGCGCTAATTCTTTTAAAAAATTAACTTTTTAAAACTAGTTGATTTCACCTAAAAATAAGTCTTTAAGTACATAAGAAGATTTCTCACTCTAAATAACAACATTTTTACTCTGTATAAAAAATTATTTGCTTGTTGAAATAGTAAAATTTGTATGCTACTATTTTATAAGAACTACCCCCAAAATTAGGGTCAAAGAATTCAAACAGAAGAAAAAGCTATTTCTGTCTTATATCCAAATGTATAAAACCAAACACCAAATATAAACATTTTCAGAGTTCATTTTTCCCTCTATTTGTATTCTGTTTAAAGGTTATATCCCCACTCAACTTTTTGTCTGTGTTCACAAAGGGGCAAATAACTTTGTTCAGATCTGAGAAATATGAGGTCTGTCCAGAAGGTATCCAGCCATGTGCTATAGAAAATAGAGACATTTATTGAAGAAGATACAAGATACATTGTTCATAGGACAATGATGCCTCAGTCCCCTTCAAAGAAGGTACCTTGGGACCTGGACATTTCAAATTGCCATCAGCTGTCCCGTGATATTTTCATAAGTCTCATCAATGGTATGAAATGTCTTCCCCTTCAAAGGTGACTTTAGTTTTGGCAAAAGCCAGAAGTTGCAGGGCACCAAATGTGGGCTGTAGGGGGCTGAATCACCTGGGTGATTTGATGTTTCACCAAAAAACTCTATGATTGGATGTGTTGTCGTGATGAAGTTGCCAGTCACCAATTGCCCTTTGCTGCAGCCTTCTGAATCATTGGAATAGTTTCTATGGAGTAATGTTCAAGCTTAACACAAAATTTGATGCAGATTTGTTGCTCTACTCGCTCAGTCATTTTGAATGCAATGGCCACACAATACACACGCTCACTCAGCAGCACCTACTGCCCCCGCTGACTAGTACAGTGAAGTCGTCATTGTTCACATATGTGTGCTCCAGTCCACCCTCCTTGGCTACCAGGTTACATCAATGTTGCGCAAACAGATCTTGTCACATTAACAATGTCTGGACTTTTTTCTGGACAGACTTCGTAGTTCCCATTAAGCCCCATGCTAGCCATTTAATTTTGTAATAAGTAACTTCTCCCATAGTAATTTTTTTAATTAAAAAAGATGTTTTTAAAAAAGAAAACAATATATTTGTTCACCTACATGAGCCTTGAATGATTTGGTTTAGTAGTTGTGTTGCATTTATAAATACATCTTTTGGCAACTGAGAAAATCACTTTTCTTCTGCTCCCTTTGGAAGTAATAAGGGCCCTTTACAATATAATCTCCAAGGAAATAATCCTTCCGAGTACCTGAATGAACAAACCAACTTCTCCAGCTCCTGGCCTTCTAGTGGAAATCTTTCCAGCAAGATCTGATAGATTCTGCCAACCTTCATGACTGTCTTGGAGTGTAATTTTAAAGTTACTCTCAGTATTTGATTTGCAAAGGTGCAAATATTAGAGTCCTTTTCATGTTTTTGGAGATTTGCTTAATCCTTCACTAGAGACTTGGTATGTTGCTGTGTGGGGCTCCTCATTTGAAACACAAAGGCATATCTCTTCCAATCACTGCACTCACCACCACTGGCAGGGAATTAACTTTAGCTCTTAGTGGTTGGGTGCACCCTCTCAACTTCCACATCTTTTCCTTTTGTTTCCTGACATAGAAGCTTATTTAATTGAAAGGGAATGCTTTCCACCTTGCAGATTTTGATCCAGCATATTCTTTCTTGCTAGTGGCTTGCAAATGCAGAAGTATAGCTGTAAAAACAATGTATTAATTTCTTAGAGTCATTTATCTTGACTGAGCAGAAACTAATGGAACTCCAAATACATAAACAACGAAGAAAAACGGGCCAAATAAGTGGGTGTCACACATTTAAACTACATGGTATAATCAGATGTCTTTTATTTTGGCACAAATAATTACACTCAACATAATTAGAAGATTTTAGAAGATTTTGATATTATTAAATCTTAGGAACCAGTGACAGGTGACACAGTGTAATGTCTTCTCATCCTTTGGGCTTTGTCTACAAGTGACAAAGGACTGTAGAAGTGAGTAAGTTTTCATCTATTCTATTGATGAATAAGTCATTGTGGAAACTAGCAAGAGTGAATAAATTTTCTTCTCTTCCCCAAACTCTTTTCTCACTTACATATTTTTGTCAGAAGTATTCTATTACTAACATTTTTTCTCCGTAAACAGACACTTCATACTTAAGGAGCCTGTCTCACAAAACTTAAAGGTCCAGTCTTAGAGTTCAAAAGAAACTTGTCTATTTAATCAAACCACTCTTTTAAAGATGAGAAAATGGAATGGGGGAATCACACATGTCCAGCTGATAGTAAAGCTATAGGTATAGACCTGAGGTCTCCCTGGTTTCTTACCCCAAAACAGGACTCACACACCAGTTACTGCATTTTCTTCATGCAAATGATGTTTCTAATGATATGTCCAATTTAGGTAAGATAAATGCTTGCTAAATCCAGAATTAATCAGAAAAGAAAACATAAATGGAACCAGTTTTCAAGAGTAAAAATAAAAAAGGAATAAAACTTAAAAATTTACATAAGACATGTAAAATGTTCATTTTTTAATTGTTGTTCAATTACAGTTGTCCCACATTTTCCCATTGCTCTCTCCGGCCCCACCCACAGTCAATCCCCACCCTGTAGTCCATGCCCATGGGTCCTCCTTAGGTGCTCCTTGACTGGACGCTTACCCTTCTTTCCCCTGTGATCCACCTCCCCCTTCCCCTCTGATCACTGTCAGTTTGTTCTTTATTTCCATGTTTCTGGTTGCATTTTGCTCGTTTATTCATTTTGCTGATTAGGTTCCACTTATAGGTGAGATCATATGGTATTTGTCCCTCACCGCCTGGCTTATTTCACTTAGCATAATGCTCTCGGTTCCATCCATGCTGCCGCAAAGCATAGGAGTATAGTATCCCATCATGTAAATGTACCACGGTATTCATAGCAGCATTATTTACAATAGCCAAGGGCTAGAAACAACCTAAGTGCCCATCAGTAAATGAGCAGATCAAAATACTCTTCATAGAGAACATCTACTTCCTTTTAGTCCCCCAAGTTTTAAGAAAAGTGTTAGAGATTTACAAGTCCATAGATTGTTATAGCTAATTATGGTGAGTTGAATACGGAGTTTAGCCAGTATGAAAGACTAGCTTTAGAATAAGCAAGCTACCATCTTTTCTCTATTGGAGGTATATCTGAGATGAAAAGGGGAAAAAGCAAAAGGTAAAAAAGAATCCTTACGTAAGATCTTAAAACAAACAAACAAAGTTACTTATGTTGCCCTCGAAGGTGTAGTTTGGTGTAGGGTAGGAATTTAGTTGTGTTATAAAAGTTTGGATTAGTTACTATGTTACTATACTGTTCATAATAATATAACACACAATTCCTGTTTTTAAGAGACTCTGAAACCACCTGCAGGAATAAAATTAATCCATAACTTGCAAGTGACTACAGAAAAGGCTACCTGATCATGTGATGGGGATTTAAAGTGTTGTATGAATTCTGAGAAAGGAAACAGCCATACTGCTCTGTAATAAGCCTGAGCAGACACCTACGCAGAAACAACCTCTTGAGATAGAATTTTATAGTGACTCTAAACCTGAGTCTTGGATTTGACTCTTAAATATAAAAAGATAATGACACTTGAAGGAGTCTTTAATTCTTGAGTTTAAGAGGGTGACATAAAGTATTACTAGTAATGAATGAACCTACATTTAGTAATTAGAATAATTCAGTTTATACTGTGTGTGCAAGAAGCCATCCCAACTTTATAGAGGATATGGCTCCCGTCCCCCATGTCCCTTCTGTGACAGCTGGTACTAGTGCTGACCAGCAGCTGAGGCGGGGTTGTGGTCCTAATCGTGCTGCTCCTCTGTGCTCTGTGCGATTTCGTCCCCAGAGCATCTCTCCTGGACTTTCTGCTTCATGTGTCAGTCAGTGTCTTTACCCGAAGTCTCAATTCTCTTTGAATGGCCAAAGCACAATTGAATAATTTTAAAGAATATTTTATTTATTTATTTTTAGAGAGAGGGCAAGGGAGGGAGAAAGAGAGGGAGAGAAACATCAATGTGAGAGAAAAACATTCATTGGTTGCCTCTCACAGGTGGCCTGAGGCATGTGACCTGACTGATTGAATAGGCAGCACTTGGCCCTGTGGGATGATGCCCAAGCAACTGAGCCACACCAGTCAGGCCACAATTGAATTATTTTTAAAATTGATTCCTATGAAAGTTTCACCTCAATTCATTATGTCATAGAAATCCCTCAATGGCTGTTGTCTGCTTCAACCGTCTGTTATAACCCTCGGCTAGAATATGTATCCTTGTTAGTGGCAGGTTATCAGTAAATTTCTGTTCTGTATGAGCTCTAGTGATGGCAAGGGGCAATTACATCCTATTTAGTAGAAAAAATATCTTCTATAGTATGAAAATAAAAGAGAACTTTCATTGGTAAGCAATGATGCCCTTAAACTTCTAAAATAGCACTAGGTGTTCCCTAGGACTAGCAGCAGAAGCTTAGCTAGGAGCATCTCTCTTCATTTACCACATACCCAAATACCACTGTGGCTTCACCTTGGATGTCCATGTAGAGAGGAATGGCAAGGAAGAAAATAGGAGTAAATAAAACTTAGATGGGGGATATAGATAAAGATATGGCAATAGAAAAAGAAAAGATACACCTGGGTAAATAGAAGATTCTGTATTTCTCTTATGCGGGAGTGGAATAGCAGGCTCATAAGGAGATAGAAAATTTGGTTTGTGGCACTGGAAAGTAGAATTTTAAAATAATATTTTGAAGGGTATAGAAGATAAATATTTTTCCACTGTTCCTGCTATATTTTTAGCTGTAGATTATTTGTGATGGGATGAGGGATATATCCCTTTCAGGATGGTCCCATGGTTTGAAATTTATTTGTGGGAATTTGAAAGTATAGGTAGGTCAACAGTGTTTACATTTCATATGAATCATCTTGACCTTGACATCCTCTGAGACCCATCACAGCAGATTAGTGTGTCTCAATGGGAAACCATTTGTCATGGGATTTTTTTTAGGAGTTCATGTGTTTCATAGTAAATTTAACATCCCAACTAGAGATTTTATAGGCTAGGACAGGATTTTAAGGATTGGAAATAAATATTTATGTTCTTACTGCGTTGTTATTGCTGTGTTAGGTGCTATTGGAGTTGCATAAGACTCAAAAGGTATTGTCCCTGAAACCAGACAACATGTAGTTAGCTAATGGGAATAGAATATTAGGAAAACAAGGAAGTACTTCACATGTAGTAAAGAGTAAGAGCATTAAAGAGGCAGAGAAAGGGGTCTAAGAGTCTGAACCCCAGCTCAGCAGCTTGCAAACTGCACTGCCGTTCAGTGCACCAATTTCAGTAAAATGAGAATGACCTTGTCACTCTCACAGAATGATTGTAATGATTAAATAAGTTCAAATATGAAAAGCACCAAACACAGTTGTTTCAGACACCACATACACACGTATGGATGACTATATCTCTGGATCAGGTAAGACCGACTGGGTTTAAATCCAAGTTCTATTCCTCATGAGTGGAATTCAGCAATTCCATCTGTATCTGTCTTCATCTGTGTATCAGGAGAGTGTGACAAAAGTAACTCACAGATATTTTACTGATTATAGAAACAAATCAAATGAAACACTTGATATAATACCAGGCTAATATTGCTATTTATTTTGTCACTTTGTTTATATTTTCTTGGTTTTTTTTTAATTCATTCTGTTTGTACAGATTTTTAAAAAAGATTTTACTTGTTTACTTTTAGAGAGAGGGGAAGGGAGGGAGAAAGGGAGAGAAACATCAGTGTGGTTGCCTCTTATATGCCCCCTACTGGGGACCTGGCCTGCAACCCAGGCATGTGCCCTGACTGGGAATCGAAACAGCGACCCCTTGGTTCACAGGCCAGTGCTCAATCCACTGAGCCACACCGGCCAGAACTGTTTGTACAGATTTAAATAACAAATACAAAAACATGCATTATATTTGAGTGTGATATACTGTGACCATAAAACACAGACGCTGGGCTGCTTGGAGTGGAACTGGCTGGGCTGGGAATGGAGACTTGAGGAGAGTCATTGAGGACTGCTCTAAAAAATGCTGGCTCCGATCGGGAAGAGGGAGCCAAGCCTCCAATAGCTGACACACGAACACTCTAAGTAAATAAAGAATGGGCCCACAAAGCCCCATAAAAAGGATTTCTTCCCACAGGGAAGAGATGTAGTTAGCTGTACCAGACTGAGTGATGTACAATGTGGATGACAAATATTTCTTCCTTTGGGACCTGTCTTTGTGTTGCAAACTAAAAGGGAAAAAAATCAATGTAGAAACAAGCAGAAGCCTCAGTCACACACTTAATCATGCTCCTGTAAGGACACGAATGCCCTTATTGCTGACTCTTTTATTTCCAAACTCTCCGCGGTGCCATATTCCAGATAAGTTGCTTGTTAGAAATAATGGTCTTTGCATTACACATACATTTTCCTTTCTGTAAACAGGCTCTGCTTTCTCCTGCAGACGGTGAACTGAGCTGGCTTCCTCACCTGGCCTTTTGCTACTGTGTCTTTTGGATTTTTGCCTTTGGACTAATATTTTGAAGTACTTTTTGTTATTGGAAAAAAAAAAAGCTTCGGATGTTTTATGTCAAATTGTTACTGCTCTGTAAAAGTTGTGATTTGAAGGTTTATCAATTTATGACATAGAGGGATCTACTTCAGAGATTAACAACAAATAATGTTTACTCATTCTGCAATGGCATGTGTTAAGTTTTATTATATTTAGATGAAAATATTTCTTCAAACATCAAGGCAAATAATCTCAAGGTCACTTTATTTCTCATTTAGTATAAAACATATACTAATTTACAATATTTTTTCACAAAGTACATTATGATTTAATTTATTTTATAATATTTTCATTAAAATAAGAAAAATGTATTCTTACAAATGCTATTAGTACTATTGTACAGTAATGAGCACTCAGGGTGATGGCAAACTTAGAAGGTGGTTCTAAATGACTTTGAACATTATGTGTTATTAGTAACAAAATAATAAGAATAAAATTTTTATGGATTCTAAATAAAGTATACATCTAGACCTACACTAATTATTTTGTCTGTTTAGCAAGTGAAAGTTTTAAAATGACTTATGTATGTATAGCTGCATATGTGATAGCATTATCATAAAATATTCCCATTTAAATTATGTTCCTTTTTTTTTAAGATTTTATTTATTTTCAGAGAGAGGAGAAGGGAGGGAGAAAGAGCAATGTATGGTTGCCTCTCACACGGCCCTCACTGGGGACCTGGCCCGCAACCCAGGTATGTGCCCCGACTGGGAATCGAACTGGGACCCTCTGGTTCCCAGCCCGTGCTCAATCCACTGAGCTACACCAGCCGGGCATGTTCCTTTTTTTAACCCTCACCCAAGGACAAGCTTATTGATTTTAGGGAGAAGAGAAGGGAGAGAGAAAAAGAGAGAGAAACACTGATTGGCTGCATCTCGTAGGTACCCTGACTGGAAACCAAACCCACAAGCTAGGCATCTGCCCTGATGGGGATCGAACCCATGACCTTTCGGTTTATGGGAGAACGCTCCATGAACTAAGCAGCACCGGCCAGGGCCAACCAATGTTTCTTAAATTAATGCATTAGTTAATTAAGCTAGCATTATAATTAAACATGGCTTTGTAAAGTTCGATGTTCCTCAATTCTTCTGTTATTTATTTAGTTAATATTTTCATGAAAACTTGGATAGTCTAAGGTGAGTGTTCTATTTATTAGTCTCTAATGACCAGATCTGTATGTGGAAACACACCAATAAGATGTCATTATTTTAAAGAAGTTTAGTAGCATCTAAGCATTCATTTTGCTAATCAATTGAAGAACAATTTATTCAGATAGAAATAAGGTCATGTTTCCTCAATATTCAAAATTAAAATGTAGGAAAATTGCCACTTTCTTGTATTTCCATTTAACTAAATTAAATTTAGCTTTGCCAACCTATGCATATATTGTCTATTATAATAAGAATGGGAGAAAAATCAAGACCCTATGTGTGTTCTTAAGACCTAAATATGAATTCCAATGAGTAACCAAGTAATAAGTATATTAAATAGAGACCTAAGATTCCTGGTCCCTTATAAGTAAAAATTCAAAAACATATCTCCCCCCTTTATGTTAATATATAAGTTTCAAAAAGGAGATAACATGAGAAAACTTATATGCAAAATATGATTGTAATCAGATAGCCAAGGGAAGGAAAAAGGGAAAATAAATGGAAGAGCTATTTTGTAGATATGTTCTTTGGTAGAAGACAAATTTGCAAAAAAAAAAAAAAATGCCATTAACAGATGGAAAGCTGGTGGTGAGACTAAATCTTTTATATACTGTAATATGTATCTGCGTTTTTATCCTCTTCTTGACATACAGATAATTTCGTGGGAACACTGTATTAGCTCTGAAGGCAATTTTAAACTTCCTGCAGTCAGGCACTTGACGGCCTTTGTTGTTTTGTATTGATCTGTTTGGGTGCTAGGAACTGAAGGGCAGGAAGCTGAATTCTTAATTAAACAACTTATACATCTTAACAAAAAAGCTAATTTTACTGTTTCACTTTTTGTCACTGTAGAATAGTTTGAGTTTCTTAAGATTTTATATAAATCAGATCACTCACTGTGTACTCATTTCTCTGAATTTTCACTCAGCATAATTATTTTGCGTTTAATCCATGTTGTACGAATCACTTGTTCATTGTTAATGTTGGGTGGTGTTCTAGTGAGTGACCATAACACAGCTGTCTGTCCATTTCCCTGTGGAGGGCATCTGGTTCTTTCCAGTGGTCTTCTGAACTGGGGGAGAAGAGGGAGAGTGGAAGGGGTAGAAGGGAGGGAGTGTAGGTGGGCCCTGGGAAACATTTGGCAGCGATAAATAAATGAAACTATCACCATTGCAGTGATGATTTTATGGATTTAAATATGCCATAACTAATTAAACTATATACACAGAGTATGTACAGTGTTAAAACATTAATGTTTAGTCTTTCTAATTCATTTTATTCTAGTAAGATTTTTTTTATATTTTCCCATGGTTGGGAAAAGATCTGGGCAAATATTATCCCAAATATAAGAGCATCAATGTTTTCTCTCAGTATTTAGTTATTTCTTCTTTATCTCATTCTAAAAATTAAAGTGATTTTCATAATTGTGCATAAATGGCAAGGATGATTTTGTTACCAGATAAAGTTTTAATCACATGCTTACCGTCCATGAGTAAGATAAAACTTAATATGGAAAATATGTGTGGTCAATGTACTTTTAAAATATCCAAGTCAGGTTTTTTTTCTCTGCCACTTGGCTACAACATTTTTACTCTGCTTCCTACATAATGTCCTCAGGCAATTATTTTTCAATTTTCCCATGTACCTTTTTTTTTTTTGCCCAGTGTATATTATACCTTTATTTTATGGAGGTGGTGCAGAATGCTTAAGTCCGTTATGTAAATAGGACCGAGTGCTAACCAAATAAATTTTTTGAAGAGAGAGTGCATGATTCATTACAAAGAGCTTAAAATATTACTAAAGTGATAATAAGTTGTTCAGTTTATCAGACAGTTCATTCATACCCTGTGGGCATAACTAGAACAACTAAGGACTTATTCAGCATTTAGTTGAAAGCAAATTCAATAATTTGTGGGCTAGTTTTTGCACTCTATCAGTATTTATGAAGCATTAGCAGCACTCAGGTGAAAATTTTGTGTTATGAAAGGTAATTTCTTTTGCTTTATGGCCACATGACAGTGGCTGCTGAACATTATTGCTAATCAACAATGAGTTATCTATTTAAATTAACTGCTCCCTGGCATAGGTTATAGATTCATTATAAATATTGAAAATTAAATTATTGATATTTATATTAAACTTTTGAAAACTTATTTTTGTGAAAACCATATGATAAACTGTATTTGCTGCTATCACCCTACATCAGCCTGGGTAAACCAAAACACTGCATTAAAATTTTTTAATCTGGCAAAGAATTCCTGAGGTCCCTTCCAATTACATTTCTGTATAATGATTCCAACTTTTCTATTGCACTTCTTTTATAATGGACCAACAACTTCTGTTCTATTGTTGCTGGCTCTCTTTTCTGCCTGGCTCTCCACACACAGAGACACACAGTCACACAAACACACACAATAAATTAGAGCACAGCTACATGGCTTGAGTTGGTCCTAGTGTTAATGATGTATACAGATTCTGCCTCTGCTCAGGCAGCTGGGAAAATGTGTTTCTGCTGTAGACTGTGGCCCGCAGTGTGGGTGCCCCGCACCGTGCGTGCTCTGATTATGACCTACTTTTACTGTGGCCCTAGTTTCCAGCTAATCAGGTTTTCTGACTTCAACTGACAAAAATTTTAATTTGTTTCAAAAGTCAAGTATGTATCCATAAAATTAATGTACACGCTTTTTTGATGATATCTGAATTTACAGAAGTTTTGCAAAGTTCTATGAGAATAATAATTAATAGGCAAACTATGTAACAAGTAATTTTTGAAAATTATATGACAACAGAGCAAAGCTTTTTTTACATCATTTCATTATTTTGAAATGAACACACTCTAGCTTATATTTCGTTTAGTGCATGTGAATCCCTTTCTCACAAAGTAAACTGCCATTTTAATAGATTTGCCTTCCTTTGACACAATTTCCCAGCGTGAAGTTAACATTTCAAGATTTGATATACGGAGTTTCTGTATAGCATACCTTTTTCCACAATTGCTGGTTTTCTCTAAGTTTGAGAGTAAATTACCTGTTAGAATTTCAACAGATAGACGCCTGGAGCAGCCAGTTTGAAATAATAAAGTGTCTTTGTGAACACTATCGTTTTTAAACATCTCTGGTTATAGAACAAATAAATGCAGCAGACTTTTTATCAGACACGATAGCAGACATTCAGAAGCAACGGACAAATTCCCCTGGAGTTCTGGCATCTATCTGCTTTGCTTGTCCTTTTTTAAAGGCAAAGCCATTGAATTATCCTGTTTTAGGTCATCTCTTCAGAAGTCTCTGAACCTGTTTTAGCACATGGAGAATATAAACACGGTTCTTTAGAACTATACAGAGTGATACCAGTGCAGTCTGAGAAGGTTTAAGAATGAGAATTTGGCAGATAATCACAAGAATCTCTAAAGGTAAAATATTTGCAGTCAATTACCAAGCTAAGGTGAATCAACGTTCAGGTTAGCATCTCTTCATGTCCATTTCTCCCCAGGTAGCTGTTACAAATGTTGCATTAGAGAAAAAAATGGGTTGTAATTGAGTAGATGTCACTAGAAACTTTCTAGAAATCTTAGTTACCTGACATCTTTCACTGATTTCTCTTATATTAGAAAATGAAATGTCAGATACTATTAACTGCATTTTTATAATAAATAGCTACAGCAGGAGTAATAGCTAAATGAATGTACTTCCTGTCTAATGCACAATGGATGTATTCATTTAAATGTATTCAATTTAGATGAATGCAACATGCCTATATTCATTACAGCTATACATAACTGTGGGATGAATTGATGGGGTAGTAATTGCTACCTTTATAAATGGGACAGAATAATCAGTCTGCAGGAAGAACCCATTTTTTAATCATATTTTATATACCCACATAATAGACACATTGCAAAATCTTTCTTTTATGTATAGAAATTTTACCCTTCAATTTCCAGCGGATGTAGTGATTGTAAGTATGGTCTGTCAGTAGTCCTGAATTTCTTGAGGGTTGCTGAGGATCACTATTTGTCTCATGGGAAGTGACAGGGAACCAAAAGTCTCAATTTCTTTTTATACAAAGAGGCTCTCAGCTGTCACTTGGCATATGGAGCTCAGCTGTGTGCATTACATAACATGGGTTAGATTAGTCTCATACTATACATCATTTTGAGTTCACAAAGATACTACTATTCAAATGTGATTTAGCTGACATTTTTCTAAATCATAGACTATTTTAAGAGCAGTTTTAGGTTTATAGAAAAATTAGACAGGAAAAACAGTGAATTCTCATGTATTCTTCCTAACTCTTGTGCATAGCTTCCCTTAGTATTAATATTTTGAATTACTATGGTGGGTTAGTGTGTAATCAATGAACCAATATTAATACACTACTATTGACTAAAGTCTGTAGTTTACATGCAGGTTCATGCTCTGAGTTGTACAGTTATATGAGTTTTGACACCAGCATATATATTCAAGGCTTTCCAATTCTCTCCCATTGAACAGAAAAATAGCCAGGCAAAAAATCAGGAAGATTTCAAATGTATTTACTCCTTCCTCATCTCATTTATTCACTCATACATTCATTAATAGGTGTTTGCTGGGCATAAACTCCAGACCAAGGACTACAGTTTAATGGATTCAACTACTTCCCTGACCCTAGGTAAATTTACCTGTCCTTTTCTGCCCCTTCTTCTTCTCTCTTACTCAGAGATGCTGCCTTGGTTTACTGGTGAGGGCTGGGGCATTCTCTATGAGAGACTGATATTCCTTGCATCTTGATGAGCTAATACTAAATTGTGTCCGGCAAGACTCTTGTTTATGTGGGTTTTACTCTTCAGTTGGTTGTTAAAAACTCTAAAAACCATCCATGACCTTTATGAACTTGTGCAATGCAGCATCTATAACTGGTCAATAAGCAATCTGGAAATTATAATTGCCCCCCTTTTTTCATGGCAGATAAGTATAATTAAGCAATATTGCAGAAGTTCCTGCTATGATTATCTCAGCATGCACCTGGGACTGCATTATATACTTTCTAAAGTGTTTTTCTGGTAGAACTATACATTAATTTATGCTGAGGAAGCCAAATTTGGTGGTATACAGTGCTGAGGAAAAGTGGTCCTAATGGAAATGCATGTGTTTTCACAATAATCTCTGTTCAAATGTAGCCAAATAGCAAACCTCTCCAAAATAAGAAGTCATACAAACAAAGTTCAAATATTTAACTGTTGCCTCATGAACAAAAATGCAAGCATCACTTTGGCATCTTTCCAGTAACTGTGTCATTCCTTTCAGATTAGAAATGACATTGAGTTGTCCCCAAGGAATTCCACCCAGAGACAATTTCATGTATCTAATGTCATTGTGTTCATCTTCTGATCTGCGCAACTTGAATGAGTCATTAATAAGAGGGACAAGTACCTTTTCAATCCCAGGAAGTAGCTGACATCACACCTGCCTGGCCTTTGAGTCAAAGGTCTGACTTTGTTCATGTCCAATCCAAGTTTAGGAAACCAGCTCTTGATTATCAATAAATTGTAAAGAAAATGATCAATTATATTAAGATAGGAAGATCATTGCAAATCACAGATTTGTATTCTGATGGTAAAACTATGTGAAGTTGCCACCCTCCATTACCTTAAGACGATTTTTCAATAAACTCCTTAGACTTTATAAGATACATTTTTAAAGAAAGGAAAAAATATTGTTCTAAAAGTCTACATGATATGCCTTACCATTGCCAGGGGAGGCCAAGCTATCTTTTAAGTAGTGCTAAAAGCATTCTCTGCCTTGTTATTCATTAATTTCACTTAGTCAACAGCTATTTATTAAGTTTCCTCTAAGTAACTTGTATCATGCTAGATGCTATAGAATGCAAAAACAAATCTTTTAATAAAAGAAGTCAGTCACATCTTTAGGGAAGTTAATATTAGTAGTATTAATGTTAATTACACACCTATGAAACTTTCTTGACTATGTGTGGAATTCCTAAATAGTTTACTAGTTAAAAAATACTATTATGAGATAATGACATCTGAAAATCCTAACTATATAAATAAAATTTAAAGTTCTAGCAGGGCGGGGCTTCCATGTAAGATGGTGACTAAGGATGAAGCCTCCTCTCATGTGCTCAAGATTTCATTGGAAAATGACAATTGCGTTGTAGACTCATGGGAGAATGACGTTATTTTAAAATAATTTTCTAGTTCATATACACACAGTGATATACACACATACATGCAGACACACACAAATACCCAAACATCATACCTACATTTTACTACGCACTGTACTGTGTTTCCATAAAAATGATCTCATTTTTATATCCACAACAAGCTGGTAGGCTGCTCATTATTTCTCTTAATATATACTGATATAAGTGAAACCTAGAAAGTTTAAACTCCTGTAAAATAAAGGCTGAGATTAGCACTACTTAGTCTTCAAAGACTGATTTTTCCCTATCACAAAAACAAAACAAATGAATGAATAAATGCTCTAAAAAGAGTTTTTTTCTTTCCCAATCTCTTGTAGAGATACAGGAAAACAATGGGGGCCAAGAGAGTTTTCTGAGTCTGCAGGAGCTGCTTGCTGACTCTCTGAGGGGGAATGCCCTCTCTCTGAGGCAGGGTTTTATGTGGGGCCAATGCAATAGAAACGGTTAGAGAACATTAGAACCCTTGCGGCAATCTCTTACACGTAACAGTGAAAGGTCAAATGTGAACTTTTAGGCAAAGAATATGAATTCAATCCTCAAAACTCTGAGCTGGTATTATTATCAAGGCTATATGGAGAACAGCAATTGATTTTTTTCCCTCTTTTTAATAATCAGGGTACATATTCACAACCAGTAGAAACAGGACTACAACCTCGTATTTTCCTAGTGCCCACTTCTCAGCACCAAGAACTTTATAGATTTTTAAAATTAAAATTATTCCTCTAACACTCTCTGGGAGCTGGGGGTTCTGTATCATGCTAAATCTACATAAAAGTTAGCAGAGACAGCTCAGAGTTATGCGGTCTCTGGATAAAGGCTAAGTCATTGGGGCAGCCGCAAGCGTGGTGAATCATAGCTCTGAGGGCAGGCAGGCCTGAGTCTGAATCCAGTGTCTGCTCTTCAACACTGATTGAGTTTCCAAAAGTGTTTGTACCTTGCCTTTCATATCTTTATATGGGATAATAAATAATTCTGCATCAGGTTAGTGTGAAGATTAAGGGAGTTAAGATGTGTGAAGTGCTTGGCAGATTTCTGATTTGCAAGGAGCGCTCAGTCGATGTTCATGCGTAAGCAGGATTACAATAATAAAAATAATTTGGTAGTAAACATCCATATTTCTAAATAAATACATCACTCCAGTCAGAATATTTGCAAGTTTACAGATGTACCTATTATGTGCATGAATGTAAAATTGTTGATGTGGAAAATGTACATTTTCTCTTCTCACCCAAAATATTAATTATGAAAAGTAATTAATTACTATGGGAATATTACTGAACTGCAACATAAAATACCCAATGGTGATACCTAGTATTTTTAAAATGACTCTTGTCATATAACTGTCATGTTCAATTTATAATTCACTTTCAACCTTTTAATGAATCATTGAGAATGATTAGCAAGTTCTATTTTATAAATTTTTTTCTGTTAAATAAGGTTTCTTCTCTTCATAGGCAAACTGTGAGAAGAGATATTTAAATAACCAGCAAATCAATGATGATAAAATTTTGTACCGGTACTATATTATTGTGATCATGCATTTTTTCTTATTTTTAAACTTACTGATGCTGAGAATAAGTGGATATTTTACTTTTTTAATATTTATTCCATATCTCTAAATATATTTTTAAATTACATAATTATTTAAAAAAGTAAATATTACCTTCATTTGCCTTCAAGGTGATTTGACCAATGAAAATATCCTGTAATTCAACAAAAAGGCAAGAAATTCTGAGTGCTTACAATGTATCTAATGCAATGGGTTAAAGAAACAGAAAAAAAAAGAACTGATTTTTCATCCAGTTTTTAAATTATTCTACTTTATTTTATTGCAATAGCATTGGCTTGTAACACTATATAAGTTTTGGGTGTGAGACATTATAATTTGACATCTGTATGTATTCTACATCATGCTCCCACCTAAAGTCTGGTTTCCATCCATCCCCATGCAAAGGAATCCCTCCACCGGTTTGCCCTCCTTCCACTCTACTTTGCTTAATGTAACCAGTAGTCTGTTGTTTGTCTCTTTGAATTTTTGTTTGTTTGTTCAGCTTTTTTGTTTTTGTGGTTTTGTGGAATATTAAAATTATGCTTAACTATTATAAACTAGTTAAACTCTATAGTAACATCATTATCACTCTGTCACAATTTACAGCGTTTACCTCTTTACATGTAATTATCCAATACTAGACTGTAAAATTCTGAGGTAAAGACCCAATAAGAAATTGACATTTAGAAGTTGCTTAACAAGAGATTCTTGACTGTATGACTGTTTAATGGGTAACTGGATGAATGCATGTTTAGATGGATGCATGAATGGTTAGATGGACGAATGAATGGTTTAATGGATGCATGAATGGTTGGATGGAAGCATGAATGGTTGGATGGACGCATGAATGGTTGGATGGACGCATGAATGGTTGGATGGACGCATGAATGGTTGGATGGACGCATGAATGGTTGGGTGGTGAAGCAGCGTAACACAGTGGAGTGCGTGCCCTGCTTTAGCACTGACCTGATTTTATACAAGTCATGATATGACTAACATCATTTTGCCTTTTTTGCTAAGTGATGGGTTTAGACTATATGATACCTCTTCTACTACTAGTGTGAAATCTTACACTCTAGCCTTCTGGTACATACCACTGAACCAGCTCAGCTCCATCTGCATAGGTATTCCAGTTGTACACTTGAGTATAGGCCTACCTCATACTGAGTAATATGATGGGCCACTTGGGTCATGGTTCTTTTACTCAGCTCTAGTTCTAATCTCAGTGTTGAAGTGTTTCCAAAGATCCTAAGGATTCGTTTATTCATTTTCTACTGTGATTCCTCTGACCCTACCCAACTCTTGGAGTGAATTCTCCTTTGCCTGATATTTCTACCCACAGATCTCAGTTTCTTCATTTCTGATCCCCAGTTACCTGCTATTGGGTTTATGCTCTTACTTCTGGCTTGTATGGATACACTGGATTGTGAACTCTATGTGCTGATGGCATTAGTATCCCCTCCTGTGCACTCTTGCTCTCTTAATAAGGGAATGGGGATATGCCCTGGTGAATGTCATTAATCCTTAGGAGGAGGAGAAATGGGTATATCAGCACCATTTCCTGTCAAGAAAAATGAAGCAAGAAATGGGGTATGTCATTCAGTCTGATGATTGTGTAAAATGTGAATATTCAGAGAAGGTAGTATATGACTAAAACATTAGTAGAACTCCCTGATAACATTTTTAATTGAAAGGCATGTAATGTCACCATTAAAGATGTTTCAGAAATAAAATACGTCTAGATGAAGACACCAAGAGGAACTGGAGAAGCCTCACTCCTGGCCGTTGAGCTATTGTCATAAAATCCTCTACATAATATGAAATAATATGAAAATCCATTTAATCAGATTCCCTCTGAGTTCTCAGTTACTACCTCCTGTCCCACACCCAGTTAGTAAAGCTAAGGTATATTTAAGCGCTGAGGCAGAGTTGCTTAATATCAAGGCACATAGTTTTCTAAGACTGTTGTTCAAGAGTCATAACAAAGTAAGAACAACTGTGGGTAAACCAAAGTAGTTTCTAGTTCCAATTCCATCCCTACATTATACTAAGAAAAGGCGTTCAAAAAATCCTAGTGACAATGGCTGGATGAGAAATCATGGTTTCCCTTGGTTCTATGCCTACTAAATCAAGAGACCAGGCTCTATTTCAATGCTACAACCCTGCCTCAATTCTCAACAGTGACTGCACTAGCAGGCCATTACCCCAATTCTTTGAGTAACTGGATTTTGTCCTGAAATTAGAGTCCATATTTTCATCAGCGGATACACCTGTCCAGTAGCTTTTATCCCCTACCTCCATTAGCTAGAATGTAAACAAAGTCCTACTTTGACTCTTTTAAATGAGCAATCCAGATACTTGGTATAGTTTTGCTGTTGATGACATGCATGGTATTCCTGCTCTTTATCATGTGCATTAGCCTCTTGTATGTTCACTTGAATCATTATTTTCTCATGTCTCAATTAATTGACTTCCTCATTGCTTCAACTAACCCTGTGAGAAACTGCCTATATTCTGTGTGCTTGCTTTCTTGTCTGGGCAGTGACGCCCTATGATTTAAGTTTATGGCCTGATTGCTTTTTATAGACAGTTAGTAATTTTGGAGAAACAAAGCTAAAAACCATCCTTTATTTTATTCATCCATTTTTACATATTTATTTAGTATACTCTACATGCCAGTTGCCTGCCATTCTTTTACTTAGGCACTGGGATAATAGAGAGGAACTTGCAAAATAATAGGAGACATGAATATGTAAGCCATCATTCTCCACTATTCTGGGTTAGACAGTATGTTGACATCATGGACACAAAAATAAATAAAACAGTTCCTGCCTTGAAAGGGTTTATGGGAGCAACAGCCATGAAAACCGAACGTATACTATCATGCAGCATGTCTAGTTGAATTAAAGAGGGTGATGTGTGTGCATGAGCTGGTACAGGATGATACTGATGTGGTAGGAAGATGATTGTGGGGTATGTTAAGGGTATTGCCCTTAAAGGGAGATGGTAAAGCACAGCTGTTTATTACCATGGAGCTAGGCATAAGGTGTTTGAATTCAAATCCTCTCCCCACTCACTAACTCAGTGACCTAGAGAGTATGTAATCTCTCTAAGTGCTGTTGATGCATCTGTAAAATGTATATTTAGATAGCATTTATTTTTATAGGATTGTGAGAAATAAATGAGATAATTCACATACTTAGCCTGATACCTGGCACACAACTTTTGCTCAATAAGTGTACATCACTATTTTTTACAGGCAATGAGAGAATTCAAGAGTATTTCAAACAAGGTAATGATGTGGCCAAAACTCTGTTTGAGGTACAACATAGTCAAAATTGTAAGGATAATAGTCTTGAAAAATGTGATAAATGCACTGGTGATATCTACCAGGAACTGATGCTTGTGGAAGAAGTTTAAGCTGGAGTTAGAATTATGGACAAATAAGGATGTAGCTATTGTGTGAATGCATGTTCTCAAGGGAGAGTGTGTGGAGTGGATAATCAGTTGGCTAAAGATGAAACTGCGTGGCACAAAAATGTAAGGGGTAATTAACAGCAAGGGACAAATGTCTGTGAAGGAGACAAGTAGGAATTATCATGGATGTGTCCAGTACTAAGGACCAGCACGGAGGTCTTCTCTTGGAAAAGCCATGGAAAGGCTCCCCAGAAGGAGCAGAGAGCTGGGCATTGGGAAAGGAGTGAGAACTCATTATTCTAACAAGTGGAAAAAGCATGATGTGCGGTGAGAATAGCAAGTCCCAACAAAATTATCTCAGTGAGGCTAAATTACATGACACATAGGAGACTGATATAAAACAATGCAATTCATGTCCCAATAAAATATTATAATGGAGAGGCCTTATAGTGTTTGGGAGGGGCCATTTGACTAAGCAGACGAAATGGTACTTAGTACTTCAGTTAGGTGAGCCAAGTAGAAGAACAAGCTGAAAACTGGTGGTAACAACAGGGGTGAGTGATGACCGGGCTCCAGCTGAGGGCTTCCTTGGAATAGTCCATTACATCTTTATCGATAAATTTGGGATAAGGATAAGGCTGAACTGAAAGTTGCTTCCTGCATGCCATAAATTTCCAAAAGATAATGAGCCTAACCATGTTACTTCAATCACCATAAAATTAAATACCGACTGAATAATATGATATCTGGTTATGCTATTAGAGAGAAATGTAACCAACACTTTTGCTTCTTTTTTTTAAAGGATTTTCCAGAAAAGGAGAAGTCCACAGCAAAGGCCCTGGAGGATGTAAAGGCAAATTTTTACTGTGAATTATGTGACAAGCAGTATCACAAACACCAGGAATTTGATAATCATATTAATTCTTATGATCATGCGCATAAGCAGGTAAGCAAAAGTAGGAGAAATCCTTCGTATTCCTGGATTAATACCTTCAGAACAAAATATATCCAATTGACCTAATTAATTATCATTTAAGATGCCGAGGTGAAACCATTTTATATCTTCTTTTTCCCCCTAAACAGTTGTGTTTTCTGTCTAAGTATTAGTGAAAGTTTTCTGTAGAAGTAGCATAAAACCATAGGTGAATTGAGATCATCTAAGAGTATACTGACATTTATGTTAGAATTACGTATATGGGGAAACCAGAACCCGATAAAAATAGTGCCATGTTCAAAACGATCTCGCTAGTCAGTGGCAGAACCACAATACTGGAAGGACAGGACAGAACCTGTCCCACATGCTTGCAAAAGTTCCCAGGTGTAGGGATAGGGAATAGTAGGTCTTGGAAAAGCCATTCTGAACAAAAGGTTACATTTTCCCAAGAAAACTCTATTAGGAGAATCAAGTGGTTACTTGGTAAGTGAACTGTTTCAAAGAAACAGAATCTCCCTTAAAAGGGAAGGGCAATGGCAGGTGGAAACATTTTATTTCTTTTTCTTTGGGTGTGTGTGTAATGGTGTAGATATCCCACACATGACTGCTAATATTCTGTGTTTTAATGTCTGTAAAAGAGGAGGGCATCACTTCCATCCTGTCAGATTTTATCTTTGCTGCATGAGTTATGGAAATATTGGAATTTAGGCATTAAGAGTATTAAATATCATTAAGCAAGAAATCCCAATAAGGCCAAAGAACCATTGTTAACAGCTGTGAGAATGTACATAGTGCTGATGTCAAATGGACCAGATATTCGAATATGCGGTTATGTTTTATATAATCTAGACCTAAAATATTTATTCACAGTGAAGAAGAATAAATTTTCGACTAACATCACTAATATTTATTAAGTGCATAGAAAATATACGGCCTGGGGAGATGCAAGACAGTTTCTGTTTTTAAAGATCCGGCATGGGTATGTAATTGTATTTCACTGAAAAGAGCAAGAGCTACAGGATAAATTGTTTTAGAATTGTAAACCCTGAATCTCTGTGTGCATAATAATTAATTCAGAACTCATTAATAATACGGATTCCCAGATTATCTTTCAGATATTCTAATTCAATAGCTCTGAGATGGGGCCCAGTAATATGCATTTTTTAATAATATAAAATGGAATTTTCAAACATAAAAAATGAACTATATGGCTCCCATCCAACTGCAACAATAATACATTTCTTTCATTTTTACCAACACTGCTCACCTTTCCTCCCCTCCACCACCATGCGTTATTTTGAAGCAAGTTCCAGATATCATATTGTTTCATCTGAAAGTGTTTCAAGATATATAAAGATACTTAAATAGCATAGTCTTTGTCATATCTAAAATTTAACAGTGGTTTCTTAATATCAATTATGGTCTTTTTTCCTTAGTTGTCTCATAAACGATTTATGAATCTGAATCTGTTGAAATCAGGATCCAAAAATATCTGTACTTTTGGTTGACATGTCAACCAAAAACATATTTTAGTAAACAATTGATCCTTGAAAAACATGGGTTTGAATTGTGTAGGTCCAATTATGTAAAGATTTTTAAAATAAATATGTTGGAAAATTTTTTGGAGATTTGAGACAATTTGAAAACACTAACAGACAACCTATGTAGCCTAGAAATACTGATAAAATTCAGAGAGAGAGCTGTGTGTGTGTGATGAATGTGTAAAATGTATGTAAATGCTAGTATTTTTTATCACTTGCTACTGTAAAATATATACAAATCTATTATAAAAAGCTAAAAGTTAACAAAATGTATGCACAAAACACAGACAGCACATGGTGCCATTCACAGTTGAGAGAAATAGAAACAAATGAAAATATGTGGCATTAAAATTAGGACTGAGAAAACGAACTGCGGCACCTCCTGAGCGCTGCTGCAGCATTTCATGGCCACCTCCCGTTGCTGTGGCACGGGTTTCCAGTGTGCGCTCACAACACCTTGTGAGGCGTCTTCTTCCTGCATGAGCGGTTCCCTCCAGTCAATGGTGAACTAGTAAAACGTGATCTCTCACAGTGCTCCCATAGTTTTGGTCATGTTTAGTGTAATGCTGCATAACTTGAATAAAACCAGAGGACCCATGCCAAGTGCCCCTAGGGATTCTGAAAGTGTTCCCGAGAATCAGAGAAAAGTATTGATATTACAAGAGAAATGTGAATGACGTGGTATGTAACATAGGGAGAGGTATACAGCTGCTGTTGCCATCATTTCAAGATAAATGAATCCAGCATAAGGACCCCTGTAAAAAAGAGTGAAGCTGTCACAGCAGCTATGCCAGCAGGTGTGAAAACCTTGCACTTTTTGCAAAATACCATGTTATGTCATATTAAAAATGCAGCTTTTATGTGGGTGCAGGATTGCTATAAGAAAAGCATACCTATAGACTCAAACATGATTAGAAAAAAAAACAAAGACATTATATGACAACTTAAAGCAGAAGGAAGGTAAGGGATCTAATGCTGGAGGATTTCATGACAGCAGAGAATGGTTTGATAATTTTAGAAAGAGATTTGACTTAAAAAATATTAAGATACCAGGAGAAGCATCTTCTGCTGACCAAGAGGCAGCAGATAAGATCCTAGATGCCATTAAGAAAATCATTTGGCAAAAGGGTTATTTGCCCGACCAGGTTTTTAAAGCAGACAAAAGGTCCCTGTTTCAAGGGTTGAGGGGGGCGCGGATAAAGCTGTGGAGGAAAGTTATCAGCAAGAAAGAGAAGAAGGGAAGCCAGCACCAGGATTTGAGGTGGGACAGGAATAGGCTAACTCTGCTGTTTGTGTAAATGCAGTTGGGTTCATGGCCAGGATTACCCTTAAGGATAACACTTCTAACCCATCAGCCTAAAAGAAAAGATGAACACCAGCTGCCAATCTTTCAATAGTACAACAAGGATGCCTAGACAATGAGGGCCCTTTTTCTGGTTGGTTCTATTGATGCTTTAGGTTTTCCATTCCATCTTTAAATTTAACTGCTCTTATTTTTTTTTCTGTGAAAGTGTATTTTTTATTTTTATTACCGTATTTTTCCATTACCATTTACCTCCCTTATATCCCCCTCTCCCACCCCACAATTACCACTCTGTTATTCATAACCATGTATCGCAAATTCTGGCCCACAGAATTCCTATTCCATGGCAGGCATGTAAATAAATTCACATGGAGTATACTGGACTAGAAAATCCGGGACCACGCGACCCCTCTCCAATCATGGTGAGAGAGAGAGAGGCCACGAGCTATATCCCCGATAGGCTTTTATTGTCGTTTCTTGGGCACATTACGTCAGAATGGTCTTCATTAACTATGCATAGATTTTAGATTTACGTTAGGTGGTAGATGCCCAGGACAGTGCATCAAAAGGATAGATATGCAAATGGAAAGACAATAGGCTTTGGGCAGAACTAGAAAGGAATAACAATACGGGTCTAAGGAAGCTAAGTTCTTATGCATTAGCATAAGTTCTTTTGATTCAGGGAGAGAGAGGTTTTAGCATGAGCAAGTTTTAAATCTAAGAAATAGACTATCCTGATTCCCCACAGGAAATTCCACTGTCACACATGTGGGGCCTGCTTGCTGTCCCATGTTCCACTGGAGCTCTTCTCTCTTAGACTTGAAACATTAGGGCTACATTTCCCAAGGTGAGAAGCATAAATTCCCTTTAACCACGAGTCCTTTTTTCCTTTTTGCTTAATTCTTCCACCTCATAAATACCCCCACAGCTGTCATCCAGCTCTCTATTTAATCGGTCTGTTTCTATTTTGCTGGTTAGTCCAGTTTGTCATTAGATTCCACATATGAGTGAAATCATATGGTATTTGTCTATTTATGGCTGGCTTATTTCACTTAGCATAGTGTTCTCCAGGTCCATCCTTGCTGTTGCAAAGGGTAAAATTTTCATCTTTTTTATGGCTGAATAGTATGCCATTGTGTAAATGTCCCATAGTTCATAGTAGTCATTCATCTGATATATCTACTCAGGCAAGGGGAAAAAAAGAAAAAATAAGCAAATGGGACTACATCAAACTAAAAAAATTTTGCACAGCAAAGGAGATCATCAACAAAATTAAAAGACAACCCATGGAATGGGACAACATATTTGCCAATACATATGATAAGGGGTTAATATCCAACATGTATAAACTTACAAAACTCAACACCAAAGAAACAAAAAATCCAATTAAAAAATGGGCAAAGGATCTGAATAGACATTTCTCCAAAGAGGACATACACATGTCCAATAGACATTTGAAAAGATGTTCAACATCACTAATCATCACAGAGATGCACATTAAAATCACAATGAGATATCACCTCACACCTACCAGAATGGCCATCATCAATACATCAACAAACAACAAGTGTTGACAAGGGTATGGAGAAAGGGAAACCCTTTTACACTGTCGGTGGGAATACAGATTGGTGCAGCCACTGTGGAAAGCAGTATGGAGATACCTCAAAAATTAAAAATGGGACTACCTTTTGACCCCATGACCCCACTTCTGGGAATATATCCAAAGAAACTCAAAACACTAATTCAAAAGAACACAAGCACCCCTATCTATATTTATCGCAGCGTAACTTACAATTGCCAAGTTGTGCAGGGAGCCTGAGTGTCCATCTGTAGTTACTTTGATATTGGGCAATGCTCTTAGCTACACAGAACCTCAGGAATTCCACACCAAGTGGTCAAAGTGGTCCACTGGCCCCCAAACAAAGTATCTATAATTCAGCCTCTAGATTAGGGGGTTATAAGGACCTTTACACCTCATTACACATGGTACTCTATGTAAAGATTGTCAACATTACAGAAGACAACCCCAAAAGGGAGAACATCATGAATGTCTGGAAGGATTACACCATTGAAGTTGCCATTGTGGGTTATAGAAAAAGCCATGAAAGCCATCAAGCTCAAAACAATAAATTCCTGCTTGGAGAAACTGTGTCCAGATGCTGTGTATGACTTCACATAATGTATGACACAGCCAATGAAAGGAAACACAGAAGAAATTGTGGATATGACCCCCCAAAAAAATAAAACCTAAAAGGTAGGGGAGTGAAGAGTTTCAAGACATGCATCTTGGAGAAATGGAGAAATAGAAAAACTAAGAGACATCACACCAGAGGAATGAACAGGAGACAGCCTGAGGAAGATCAGGGTTCCAAACCAGGGCCAGGTGCTGAGGAAGAAGAGGAGGAAGAGGTGGGCCAGAAAACAGATTTGACGTCAGACCATCTGGCGGAAGAGTTCCAGTTACTCAAGGCTGCTTTGGACTTCTTTTATGTCATTGACCCTTCCATGATACATGCGCTGAAACTAAAGCAAACAGTGGAAGAAGGGTTGGTGCCATATAGAAACATGTTTAGATAAACTGAAAATCAATAAAGTCAGACAGAAACTCTGATGTAATTCCATACAGTTACACTGAGTCTGCCTGCCTCTGCTGCCTTCCCTGCCACCTCTCCCACCTCCTCCACTTCTGCCACTTATCTATTTTCTTTTTTCATATGATTTTCTTAGTAACATTTCCTTTTCTCTAGCTTACTTTATATAAGAATGCAACATATCATGGCACGTGGACAAATTTGGTTCCTAACTTCAGGGAACCTGTAACCTAACTGAAGAGAGACACACATGTCAATATATATTTAAAATGTATTGATTTAAGTGTTGTGAATACTGTATACCTAGGTTACTAAGAGAGCATACAAAACTATGGTTTTTTTAATCCTCACCGGAGGACATGCTTATTGAATTTAATGAGAAAGGATGAAGAGGGAGAAAGAGAGAGAGAGAAATATCAATGTGAGAGAGAAATGTCAATCTGTTGCCTCTCACATGCTCCCGGACTGGGGACTGAACCTGCAGCCCACACATGTGCCCTGACCAGGAATCGAACTAATGATCTTTCAGTTTATGGGACAATGCTCCAACCAACTGTGTTACACCAGTTACGACCAAACTAACGTTTTAAAAAAGAAATGATATGTGAGCTGGAATTCTTAAAAAATGAATAGAATTTAACCATGTTATCAGGAATGATAGTCCCTGTGTGGTAGAAAACCCTTAATCAAGGCATGGGGCCAGTTATAAAGTGTGACCCATCCAGAGAAAAACTTCAAAAGACTCACTATGGCCACTAAAGTCACTGTCACTCTTTGGGGAGCTCTTTAAAATTCTTTGCAATGGCTCTCATTCCTCTCGTTCTTATTTTACAATATTTTTTGCTTTCATTCTTTATTTTTTATTTATCACTCATATTTAATCTCATTTTTAAATATTTGCTAAGGCCTTCTAACTGAATTCTCTGTTTCCAATATTGTTTCCAGCTCCAAACCCACCTATTTATTTATGGCCAGAATAATCTTCCCAAATAACCACATTCATATTATCTCTCCTCTACTTGGAAATCTTCAATGGGTGGTTGACTTTTTGAAGAGTTTGAACTACTTAGTCTGTCATTGAAAGCAGCCACAGTCTGACTCTTGCTTCTATGTCCAGATTTATCTCCTGCAACTCCAGAATTTCCCTACAGTTTCTCAAAAGATCCCTTATGATCTCCCACCTGATCATCTTGACCTGTGATGTCCCCTCTGCCTGGGATGCCCTCCCATCTTGTGACTGTATTTCAACATATATTTCCATATGTTTAATGCATAGATTGGGAACTTATATTTGGATATTAAAAGAGCTGAGATCTCATGATAAACTGATTTAGCAGCATTTCCAAATTCCCTTTGATCAAAAAGTATTAATGTTGTGCAGACTTTTATACATGCTGCCCACTTTGGAAGACACTGGAATAATTAAATTTGCTACAGGCCTTGTAATACTGCTTTCTTGGATAGTATTGAAAAATGTCTATCTAAAGATTTGTTTTGGCACAAAATATTTTGAAAAATTACCTGAATTTTAAGTGGAGCTGAGTGTACAATTTCCTTTTTAAATGAAATTGAGTTTTATGTAGAGAGAAAGAAAATATGCACTAAAAAATAAAACATACAAGGGGAGAGGATGCAAATAACTGTAATTGAACAAAAATAAAAGAAAATAAAAAAAAACATACAAAGGTCTTTTTTTTTTTCTCCCAAATTCTAGTGCTAAAGATGCGTATTTGGTTCCTGCTTCAGTAAAGGCTCTTCCTGGTTGTGGTGATGGCAATGATAATGGCGGGGGACTTGCCTGAGAGAAATTTTGGCCTAACATGAGCAAACAGTTTCGATTTTATTTTCCACGTGGATTAGACAAAATATCTGTCCTATTCTGTTGAACTTCCAGCAATATGCTCTTTTTGGTACACTTGAAAGTGAATCAAAAATTACATGGAATTCATCCTGTTACTCATTAATAGAAGAGCTTAGAAGTAGAAACAAGGCATTCTGAAATTTTCTCACTGCTTTCCCTTCTCAAATTTATAATTAATAAGGATTCTTCAGTTTAATAAGTGATTTCTAGAGCTTTGGTAAAATCTTGTATCTAAATATCAAATTCATGTAATAATCATTTATTATAAACCTGTTATTCATAGATTTGTTGTAACTCTAGAGAAATAAGTCAACACTTAAATTTAAAGAATAAAGTAAAATAGTCTGAGATTTGTAGCTTTAAATTAATTGTATTAGACTTAATATTTTTTAAAATTTGATAAAAAGTAAGATATTTTTCTTAGGTATTATTTTTAGAGAAAGATAGCTTATTAATAACAAAGCTGATTTTTTTATATGCTTAAGCGAAGAGAAAATGAATTTTTAGCTTTGACAACCCAATTCCATATACAATTTAGGTTTCTGGAAATAACTCAATTGTTTTAGTTATCACCCTGAACTTCTTATAATTCCTTGTAAATGCTGAGCATTACTACTAAAGCAATTTGGTTGTTTATTCAAATTATAATAACTTGGGAAAAGACAACACTGTAATAATTAATACAGCTAACATGTAAGTAGCAAATAATTCCTTGTGAGACAACCTACAGATCATAATCCCTTTCTCAAGATTGCTACTGCAAATACTGGAGTGAAAAAATACACATTCTTACAAACAGCCACAGTTTTTCTGCCCCAGAGATATTCTGGCTCATCTCAATTTAGAAAAAAACAAATGAGCTGGATCCTCATACAATTAACCCATAAAAATATCTTGAATGATAAAAAACAAATCCACTTTCAGATCCTTCCCATATAAAGCTTAATCCTCCTAATCTTTGTTTGCTTCACATTAGCATTTATTTTCACTCAGGAAGAGCTGTGCACTTGTTATGCCTGGATTTGAAGTCCAACTGATTCTCTCTTAAAATACTATTTTTGATTCTCCCCATCTGTACCTGCTCAGGATAAAATAACAAAACAGCACTACCATATTTTTCAGACTATAAGACACACCGGACCATAAGACTCACCTAGGTTTTAGAGGAGGTAAATAGGAAAAAAAATTTGAAGCCAAAAATGTGGTAAAATCTTTAATAATATAAATAACATAATATTTCACCAGTACAAGCCAGGTAAGATACATTTAGACTATAAGATGCACCCCCACTTTCCTCCCAAATCTGGAGGGGAAAGGTGCGTCTTATAGTCTGAAAAATACGGTATGTTTGTCATCTTGTCTCCAAGAGGAAAAGGCTCCCAAAACTTATAAAAGAATGAAATCCAGTTACCTCATACTTTGTTCCTACAATTTGATTTATATTTTCTCCAAATGCTACCTAAATTGGGTACCAATAATATATTTAGCATATTATGTTTAAGTTAATAGTCCTCTTAAAATGGCAGCAACACTTCAAAGTCTAGTTGATTTGTAAGATCACCAAGAGTGAAGAAATAGAGACAGGAGTCTCTGGAACAAACACTCTCAGAAGCATACATTTTGGTAAAATAAAATAATACTTAGTTTGCACTCCATAAACCCAGCTTTCTGGTACACACACACATATACAGGGTATGGCAAAGTAGGTTTTCAGTTGTTAGTACATGACTTATGGAATTCTGGTATTATTAATTATTTTGCATCATTTTCCATTCAAACAACTGTTAGTGTACTTTTGTCTCATCCTGTATATATAGTTATACAAATAGTAGTTACATATAATGTTATATTCCAATTTTTTATTGAACATTTCTCACTTTGTGTGTATATGGATGTGGGGAGAGACAGAGGCAGTAGACAGTGAGAGAGAGGAAATAGGCGTTCATCAGGTTTAATGCTAAAGGTATTACTAAAATACCTTGTAGCTCTTGCCTGCTTATCTGACACTCCTATTAATAACTGTGGGACAAAAAATGATTGAAAAATTTGTGGGCATGGGTTGAGTTTGGCAGATGATAACCTTCAATATGGTGTGATAGATTAGTAATTCATTTTTTCATAAGGTGACTTCCAGGGTTATAGTTAAGCCCTGAAATATGTGAGATGTTCCTAAGACTATAATCCTACCTGGTTCAATTTCTCCAGAGAGCAAAAATCAGATCTCTGCTAGAGTAGGTTTGGAGAGTTGCTGGTCCATATGCTGTTTTGTAAATTTTAGCCCATTCTAGTATTTCTAGTCCTGGTCTCCACTTTCCCAGTTCTACTTCTCTAGCAGGTTTTCTGGACTGATGTCAGTTTATCTTCACCTCAGTCATCCGTTTGCCTTTTCTATTATTTTTCCTTCCTTCCTTCCTTCCTTCCTTCCTTCCTTCCTTCCTTCCTTCCTTCCTTCCTTCCTTCCTTCCTTCCCTCCCTCCTTTTCTGTATCTCTGGGCCAATACCACTTCTATTTCTCAGTAACATAGGACTGATGCTACCTTCCTCAGAGTGTTACTGCAATAATCACATGAAACAATGCATGAGAACCCCACCCCAGTGCCTAGCGTACAGTATATGCTCAGTAGAGCTGACGGAGGCACAATTCACAAGCTGCGCTTTCCAAGAGGGGCTAGAGGGCCATTTAAAAACATTTTTATTGTATTTTTTCCATTTCCATTTAGTCCCCTTACACCCCCATCCCCCCTGCAATCACCACACTGATGTCCGTGAGTCCTTGTTCCTTTTTGCTCAATCCCTTCACCCCCTAACACCCCTTTAACTGTCATCCTGCTCTCTATGAGCCTATATTTTACTTATTAGTTCAGTTTGTTCATTAGCTTCCACATGTGAGTGAAATCACATGGTATTTGTCTTTCGCTCACTGGCTTATGTCAGTAAGCATAATAATTTCTAGGTTCATTCATACTATCACAAAGAGTAAATTTTTGTTCTTTTATAAGGCTGAGTAGTATCCCATTGTGTAAATGTCCCAAGATTGTTTTATCCACTCACCTACTGATGGGCACAGGATGCACGTAAGCACCCCTATGTTCACTGCAGCATTATTTACAATTGCCAAGATATGGAGGACCATTTCTCAAGGGTATGTTGTGAGTAATTCTCTCATCAAAAGAAAGGCTAAACTGAAGGACCTCTTGTATCTTTTCTCTCTGAACTTATGACTGTATAAATTTGTAGTCAAATACAACGTTCTCTCATTTAATTTAATGTTAGGCATAGACGAGGGAGTGAGACAAAGAACAAACAAGAAAGCAAAAACATCACTGCTAGTGTTTGGTCGCTGGGACCAAATCATCTCATTGGCCGTTTACTTTCTGAACACAATTTAACGACTTCCCTTTGATGTCTGTCACGTGTCAGACACCATGAAAAACTGTGCAGCAAGTCTGGGTTCTTTACCATGCACATGCTTTTTGCATTTTGTAAATCCATTGGCTTACTTTTCCAGGCCTATTTTTTAGTTTTTCTAATTTACATTCTAGCTTCTTGACATAATATTTCAGCATGTTATGGCAGCTCAATGCTAAATGAATTATGCATGAAATCAATCTTTCAGTGTCTCAGCTTCTAGTATCCCATTGTTCAAGATTTACAAATGACAATATCATTTTCCTTTATCTAGTAAGTAGTATTATCTGCTGCATATCTGACGCTACATGAGTTTATCTACATAACAATGTAAATTTAAGTGATATTATACCCATGATACTAAAATAGCCAAAATATTGCAGAGTTGTAGGTCAACCCTGAGTTCACTGCCCATACATGTTAATGATAAAGTCAGAGCTTAGAAAAGGGAGCAATACTTAACATGTAAATCAGTTTTAATTCATTATTTCTCTCCTGTTTGCATGGGATTCTACAATTCACATATGGTATTTGTTCAGTAATACATTCTTTCAGTTATTTGTTTAAAAAGCATTTATGCCAGATACTGTGTATTCTGTTGATTTAAAAGTAGTAATCATTTTCATTTTCTGGACTATTGTGCATGAAATTTGAAAGTTGTCCCTCCCATCTACATAACCAGATAAAATCTGAACAAACTGAAATCAACAACTGTTCTTAGAACTCGAACTGAGGTTACAGGGCAAATTGCTTGGAAAATTTGACAGGTGCATACAGAGAATTACAGCTCATCAAAGTTGAATGAAGGAATTCTGAGGGAATCATTAGCAGTGCAGGAAAATCTAAGTTATTACTGATGACTTGCTGGAGGATCAGCGTGGACAAGCATGATTTAAAATTCTGGTGGGGAGAGGGCAGTCTTAGGAAGATCACCATGCTTTTGTGAATTCATCTCTGGGAACCTTATCTGTTTCTTTGAGTGACAATAGGAGGAAAAAATCCCCTTGAACTCCTGTCAGGGGATGAGGAAACGCATCCATTTTAAAAGGTGTCAGAGCATTCCAGTGTTCTTAAGACCCACCTTCCAGAAAAACTTTTTTAAGAAAAATATCTTTAATCAGTCTTGAGGAAATGAAATCCCTTCTCCCTGTTTAGCCTTCCTATAACTGATGGTGGTGGGGAAGGGGCAGAGCAGCCTGAGAGGCACCTGTGAAAGTCCTAGCCCAGGGGATCTCTACCAACTGAGACCCAAGCACAGGACTGCAGAACGCCTGACTTCCTCTCACTGACACCTCACCACCACATCAACAGAGCTCCTGCAAAATGATAGGAAAATCAACAGAAAGAACAGCGTATCTCCAACCTTACTTAAGAAGTCTTTTGAGAATCAAAAGTCAACAGAGGAGATAAAAATGTGGAGACCAGAATTAAATTTTAGCCTCTGATAACTATAGCTATGGCAAACACTAAATGTAACCAAATCCCTAGCTGGATAAACATAAATCTTACACAAAAGGTCTATTTGCTTTAGTTCAATTTACCCGGTACATCATGTTGGCTTTCAAAAAAAATAATTGCAAGACTTAGTAAAAGAAAAAAATAGAGTTTGAAGAGACAGAACAGGAATCAGGGGCAAGACTAAAATATGACAGATGTTGTAATAATTAAACTGATCATTTAAAACCACTGTGATTAATATGCTAATGGCTCTAATGGAGAAAATAGACAACAAATGAACAGATGGGTAATGTAAGAAGAGAAATGAAAACTCTAATAAAAAATCAAAGGAAAAGTGAGAAATCAAAAGAACTGCAACAGAAATAAAGAATGCCTTTAAGCGACTCATCACTTCACTGAACATGACAAAGGAAAGAATCAGTGAACTTAAAAATACATAGATAGAAACTCCCAACTTGAAAGGCAAACATTTAAAAAAATAGTGAAAAAGATAGAGTACTCAAGAATTATGGGAAAATTACAAAAACTGTAAAATATGTGTAAGGTATTACCAGAAGTGGAAAAAGAAGAAAAAAACCCAAATAGCAAAAATATTTTAAGTAATCATGACTGAGAAGTTTCCAAAAATTAACTATAAATGATAAACTAAAGATCCAGAAAGTTCAGAAACAAAATGCACAAAGATCTGCACCTCAGCATATTATATCCAAATTCAAGAAAATCAAAGATAAAGAGAAAACCTTGAAAATAGACTTGAGTTTGCGGGGGGTGGGGAAACTTAGATACAGAGGAGCAAAGGCAAGAATTACATATGACTTCTTCCCAGAAACCATACAAGCAAGAGGGTGGCATAAAATATTGAAGCGCTGAAGGAAAAAATTACCAGTCTAGATTTCTGTAACCAGCAAAGTTGTCCTTCAAATGTGATGGCTAAATATAGGCTTTCTCTCTTGAACAAAAATTGAGGGAATTTGTCACCAGCAAACTTGCTTTACAATAAAAGGTAAAAGAAATCCTTCAAAAATAAGAAAAAGATATGTATCAGAAATTCCATCTATATAAAGAATGGAAGAGCACTAGAGAAAAAAATAATGAAAGTGAAATAATATCTTATATTTTTCTTATTCTTAATTGATCTCACACATAACAGTTTGTTCAAAATAATAATATCAACAATGTATTCGGTGATTATAGATTATGGATAAGAGAAATGAATGGCAGCAATGTTATAAGAAACAGGAGTGAGAAGTTGGAAATACTCTGTCATAAGATACCCTACCCATGAAATGCAATGGTACTATTTGAATGAAGATTTGGGTTAGTTGTAAATGATTTTTCTCAAACTCACGTAAAACCACTAAAAGAAGTATAACTGATATGCTAAGAAAGGAGTAAAAATAGAAACATAAAATGCTCAGTTAAAACCAGAGAAGGCAGAGAATGAATGGAAGACAAAAACAAAAATAAACAAAGAACAAGAGCAGGGAACAGAAAACAGAAACAAGTATGGTAGCTATTAATCCAACTATATCAATAATCTATTTATTTATTTATTTTTAGACAGAGGGGAAGGGAGGGATAAAGAGAGAGAAAAACAATGTGTGGTTGCCTGTCGCATGCTGCCAACTGGGAACCTGGTCCACAACCCAGGCATGTACCCTGATTGAGAATTGACTGGCAACCCTTTGGTTTACAGGCCAGTGTTCAATTCACTGAGCCACACCAGCCAGGGTATCAATAATCGCTTTAAATGTTAATGGTCTAAATTTATCAGTTAAAAGACTGAGATTGTTAGCTCATTAAAAAAAGAGAGAGACCCAACTATATGTTGTTTAGAGGAAACCCACTTTAAATATAAAGATATACTTAGATTAAAAGTAAGGTGATGGAGAAACATGTACCTTGATAAAAAGTAATCAAAAGAAATCTGGTGTAGCTATATTCATTTTAGACAACACTGACTTTAAAGCAAGTAAAATTATCAGGGAGAAAGATAAGCAGAATAATAAAGAAGTCAAACCACTAAGAGGACACAATAGTACGTCAGGGGTATGGGCTTAACAACAGACCATTGAAGTGTGTTAAGCAAAACCTGATACAACAATGAGGAGAAACTGATAAATCCATTGTTGTACTTAGAGATGCCAGCACTTCTGAATCCAACATGTGTGTATCCGGCAGGCAGAAGAACAGTAAGAACATAGTTGAACTGAAAAGTACCATCCATCGACTTGATCAATTGACATCTATAGACTGCTTCATCCAAAGGGTTCAGATTACATATTCCTTTCAAACTCACATGATGCACTCACCAAGACAGACCGCATTCTGTCCATGAAACAATCCTTGACACATTTTTTAAAGATAGAAATTATATAAAATATACTCAGACCAAAATGGAATTAAACTAGAAATCAATAATAAAAAGATAATTAGAAGTCCCTGAAAAAATTGATGATGAAACAACACACTTCTAAATAATATGATACAAAGATGAATGTCTCAAAGAAAAGTTTTAAAATTTTTGAAACAAATGAAAATAAAGTAAGAGTTATTAAAATTTGTGGGAGGCAACCAAAGCCAAAAAAAAAAAGAAAATTAAATCCATAGTAAATAGAAGAAAAAAAGTGGAGAAATTAATAAAACTGAAACAGGAAAGCATGGAGAAAGTCAACGAAGCCTAACACGGGCTCTTGATGAAGATCAATAAAATTGATAAATGTCTAGGTAGCTTAACTGGAAAAAAAACTACAGAAAGCACAAATTACAAATATTAAAAATAAAAGATAAACCATTACTACTGACTCCATGGACAATAAAAGGATAATAAAGAAATATTATGAACAACTCTGCACCCCAAAATTTGATAACTTTTTATTTCTATAAGATTTTTACCAATCCAGAATCATTAGAGTTACTATAGCAATGGCCTTTATAAAGGTAATTCAACGAAAGAACCAAAAAAATTGTGGCAGAGTACAAAGATGTGTGGTTCTGTGGCTTACTCAGAAAATAATTTTGGCAGAAAAATAAATGCATAGTGAAACTCGAGCACCAACTTACACTATACACAAAAATAAATTCAAGGTGGATAAAAGACTTAAATGTAACTCGTGACACCATAAAAGTTCTAGAGGAAAACATCGGTAGGAAAATCTCAGACATTCCATGCAGCAACATCTTCAATGATATATCCCCTAGAGCAAGGGACATAAAGGAAAGAATAAACAAATGGGGCCTTATCAAAATAAAGAGCTTCTGTGGGGCTAAAGAAAATAGTATTAATATAAAAAGAGATCCAACTGTATGGGAAAACATATTTGCCAATGATACCTCAGACAAGGGTCTGATCTCCAAAATATATAAAGAACTCATACGACTCCACTCCAGGAAGACAAAAAACCCAATTAAAAAATGGGCAAAAGACATGAACAGACACTTCTCGAAAAAGGACATACAGAGGGCCCAGAATCATATGAAAAGATGCTCAACATCATTAGCCA
>PVJI01006593.1:0-25221 GCA_004026765.1 Micronycteris hirsuta | reverse complement strand
AAAACGACAATGAGATATCACCTCACACCATTCAGAATGGCCATCATCAACAAAGCAACAGATAACTGTTGGAGGGGATGCGGAGAAAAGGGAACCCAACTGCACTGTTGGTGGGAATGCAGACTGGTGCAGCCACTGTGGAAAACAGTATGGAACTTCCTCAGAAAAATGAAAATGGAACTGCATAGTGAAATCCTCTTTGATAAGCATTGCACAACCACGACTTTGAAGGTTTCTTGCTAAGTGTGAATACAGCCATTCCACTTGCTGTTTAAAGACATGCTCTTTTGCTTTGGTGTTATTATGAAAGAAACGAAGCCTAACTCATCTCGATGTGGAGGTGGGTTTCTGTTTGCGGGGTAGGCTGGAGAAACCCTGAAAAAAATTCAGTAATTTTCTCAAGAAGTAGTTTGCATCTACTCCAGTTTAGAGAGTAAAATCCTCAATATTTTATAATGGAGTGTGACACTGGTCATTTTAGACAGATAACTGTTACGAATGAGGTTTCTCTGCTTCTAAAAAGTGAACTGTATCTTTTTGCTTAGCCATAAAGTAATCTCAGTAAATAACCATTAAAATCTTTAACTCAAGTGAGGTAGCTTTTTGACTTATGCTGCAAGATAAACTATAAAACACAAATTAGTTAATATGTTAGTTCTCAAATGGAATTATTAAATACCAGCCAATTCACAGTTGAAGTAAATAAACTTTTTTTTTTGTTTGGAATTATTATTTTGTGATAGTCCTTTTCCTTTTCCTTTTTACTTCAAGTGGTAAAACCTCTTCTGTTTTGTACTAACCAGCCTCGTGGGTGGAAGTGAACCAAATGGACTGACTCCCTGTCCAGAGTACTGAGGACTCTTGGAGTCTGACTAGGTTCTGATTCTAGATCTAACAATCCACTTAACCTCTTCGAGCAGCAATGATACCTACGTCATAGATTTCCATGAAATTAACCACCACAGTAAAATAGATCACTGCAGTGCTTGACCCAACAAAATATTGCTTCATAATACAGCTTTTAGAAATACATCTGTATAATGGAGTCCTCATCATTCTGTTTTCTATTGGGAGTATCCATTTTCCAGCTTATGAAATATCATCAAATGACAAACCTGAAAATTAAAAAGATAATCAGACCTTTTGTCACTCTACTAGAAATTGCTATCTGATCTGTGCCAAGAAATATAGGAGTCTGAATCTTTTTTGAAATATTTTTTAAAGATTTTATTTATTTTTAGAGAGAGGGGAAGGGAGGGAGAAAGAGAAGGAGAAAAACACCAATGTGTGGTTGCCTCTCACACACCCCAAATTGGAGACCTGGCCAGCAACCCAAGCATGTGCCCTGACTGGGAATCGAACAGGTGACCCTTTGGTTCACAGGCCAGCACTCAATCCACTGAACACACCAGCCTGGGCAAGAGTCTGAATCTTAAAGACTTAAGTTATAAAACGTTCATGAACATTAACAGACAAAGTAGTATATTGAGCTTTCATTTCTTATACCATAGCCAAGTCTTCATACAGGCAAATGCTAAAAAAATTTACAAAAATATTTTCCATAAAGTAATGGTGATAAATATGTGCTAGATTTATACTGAAAGTCTAAATGATCCTCAGAATTTATGAAAGTCTGAATGTTCAATGCATTGTTAAGGAAAATGAAATACATTTGAGATTCAATTTTGAATAAGTTAATACGCATAAAATTTGAACAGTGTAAAAGCTACCTTTTGCAAAAACACATTCTGAACCCACACATATAATTGAAAAAAAAATATCCAAAATACTAGCAGTGATGGCCACCAATTCTTTAGGATACTATTTAAAACAAACAACTATGGATATCAAATTCATTTTTGTACAGGGAGAAATCTGGCAACTGTCTTAGTTTGGGCCAAAATAGGGTTTATGAAGAATTGAACCAGTGGCTACACTGAAATGAAATGGTTTTATTTTAACATTTCCAACAGTGTCTTTGTACTCAGAACATATTTAGCAATAGTTACTAAATACATATATATTAAAACATAAATTTTAAAAATATTCAGAATCTAAACTACCCTTCAAAATGACTTTCCTTCTAAAAGTTTAATTGGAAACCACATGTTTATTTTTAAAGCTGATTGTTTTGTAGCTTCACAAATACGAATCAGGTTATAATGTGTAGTTTCATTGCATTGACCGATGACCACATTGAGTAAATTGTTATTGCTCAGACTTCAAATTTAATTAAGTTCAACCAATGTTTATTCAGGCCCTACTGTTTGCAAAGATCTGCCCAATGTGATTCAAGAGAAGATTGGAATAAGACATGTCTGTCAATGAATGCATGATGACCAACCATCCTGGTTTCATTTTTAAAACTGGTAAAGTCTTGGGCAAATTGTGGAGGTGTCTACAAAAGGAAGATAAGAAGGGGAGACTAAGTAAGACAAAGATACACATAATTCTAGTATATTAAGCCAAATATTATTAGAGTTACAAGATTTTCTGTACTGATTGAAAGGAGAAAAAGATCAATATGTCATTCTCTAATGTACAGAAAAGTTCCATTCATACATATAGAGAAAATAATTGATTCTCTCTTAAGATAATTAAAAGTGGACCTTTCCAATGTACCTGAAGCATATGTGACATGCAGCTATTCACTTAGTATTATTTGAAATTTGCATTTAATTATATTTATATTTTGGCAAACTGTAAAGCTAACCATCCTAAACTGTAGTGAGATTTAAATTATGTTCATGTGCGTGAGAATAAAATATATATAACCACATATAATTTTATTTTTATAAAATAATTTCTTGGATTTCAGAGTTGGTGCTATTATAGAAGGAAATAAATATGACTTATATTAGTAAATTATATTTCACAATATATTTTCTGCTGTTCCATTGAAATGTTCTAATCAGCAATTTGAGAATATTGCAGTCTAGTTTTTAGGGATAGAATATTGTTTTCTATTAATTAATTTTTAAAATTCAAATCTATTTTCTGACATTATGTTAAACATTACAAAGGATTTTAATTTTTTTTTAATTTTCATTTATTTTTAGAGAGAGGGGAAGGAGGGAGAAAGAGAGAGAGAAATAGCAATGTATGGTTGCCTCTCACATGGCCCTCATGGTGACCTGGCCCACAACCCAGGCATGTGCCCTGACTGGGAATCGAACCCAGACCGCTTGGTTCTCAGCCCGCGCTCAATCCACTGAGCTACACCAGCCAGGGCAGATTTTAATATTTTTAAGGACATAAAAGTAATGTGGAAAAGTGGGTAGAATGCCAGACCTGAATCTAAAAGTGTGACTCCATCATTGATGAGAAGTGAAAATTTGGGAAATTCACATAGTTCCTACGTCTTAATTTCATTTCTTCATCTGAACATTATGATAATAACAACCCTCTCACTTATCCCACAGTGAAAGAATAATTGTGAAAAAACTTGGGAGAAATCTAAACATATAAGGTCTAGTGTAAACAGGAATAACAGCAACATTTATAGCTTAAAATGTATGCAGAGCTTGTAATTTTCAAAATGCACGTGCACATACTTAGCTGGTCAGACAAAAATATGCTTATAGCTGACTGATGACCACAGAAGAAGACACACAGTGAAAAGGCTGTGCTAAGAACAGATGATAAGATCGGAACACTGGCTCAGTCACTTACGAGCTTTGCTGTTTCAGTCAAGTCTTTCAGGCTTTACGAATTTGTTCAGTGTCCTCAGATGTTCAGTGGGGCTCAGAGATCCTCCCCATCCATGTATGACAACTTAAGATGATAAATGTTATGGTACTCCATAAATTTCTAAACAACAACAGCAACGAAAAACTTTCTTGTTCTCATCTTGACTCTCTAAACAAACCTATTTGCATAGTATCGTATCTCTCGGTAGAAGCCGCAGGGATGAGAACAGCCCAGGAAAGCTGGAGTGAGGTAGTCAGTGTCGTCGAAGCCTCAGCCAGGCTGGTAGAATGTTCCCTCCAGAGCCGGGTATGCTCCTGCTCCGCTCAGTGCCTGCTGATCACTGGAGCACTACACGGTATAATGCAGGGAGACTGCACGCTGGAGAGCTACAACGTGCTCCCAACGCACTCACAGTCCAGGTAGAGAAACAATGAACAGAAAAAAATTGTAGTAAGAATAAAGTGGTTTGAAACCAATTACCAAGTTTTACCAAAAATAAGCTATTAATTGGCAAATGATGAGGTGAGAAAATAGGTACGGTATCCAGAAGGCTGACTCAAAGGAAGTGTGTTCAAAAATAAAATAGAATGAAACAGAATATATTAGAGTGTACTGCATTTTGTAGGGTAAACTTTGTCTCATCAAATTTTGAGGAAGTTAAACATGTATGCACGATTATCCTGGGCCAGGACACAAAATGGATCTCTTTCTGTGGAGTGTAATAAAAGAAGATCCAGAAGCCACCGAATGGGAGAATGTCTCCGAACTAAATAAAATGTTGCCATGAGACAGTGGGGCTGGGACACAGCGCTGATTCAGATTAATACAGGGCCAGTCAGTACAATGCCCGCCTTTCTCCAATTGTTCCCAAGAAGCCAGAAGCACAAACAGAGAAAAAACTAGTGATAACGATCAAAGGTTAGAAATTGGACCCAGTGGAGCCAAGATTGTCAGGGACGCGGAGATGGCCTGGGGGTTGCGGAGTCTACGTCTAACGTGGCAGAGCCCAGATTCCAGACTAGTGCAGGTAGTCCTCTATTTTTAAGTAGCTTTAGCTCTTAGAAAACATCTTTTCCATTGAACCTTAATTTTCCTTTCTTTTAATGTCTACCTGTAATATCTATGGTTCTCTCTTCTAGTGCCACACTATACATCTAATCACTTCTGTACAATAAGGACATTTATGTATTTGAAATAGCTATTGTCATTTGGATCTCTTTGGGTCTAAATGTAGATGCTCACTCTGAGATTCTCAGAGGCCCAGATACTGGTAAAGAGGGGCACGAAAGGTTAGTCCAACCTATGACCAGGGCGAGGGGCTGGTTTGTGCAGGACAGAATCCGGTGAACATGAGGAAACCCGGAGTATATAGAGTAGGTGGGTGGATCACAGAAGCCAGAAGGTAAGCATAAATGCAAGTCCTGAAACAAAGCGGGGCCCAGAGCATCATTGTCTGGACTTGTCCACCTCTCTTCGAAGTGGCCCTGTGCCTTGAGAGAGCTCTGCCTGGTACTGCAGAAGTCAGGGGCTGGGCTCTTTTACATCCAGTTCTTCCTTTTTTTTATTGTTGTTCAATTGCAGTTGTTCCCATTTTCCCCCATTACTCTCCGCTGCCTGACCCGCCCCCACCTCCCACATTCCTTTTTTCTTTAGCTTTTTCTCAAGTCAGATTTTGAGCCCTTCTCATATCCTCAGAATGATATTAACATTTTAACTTGTCAAAATTCTGTTCTCAATCCTGTTTTTTTAAAAAATGTATATCACTGGTTTGTTGTGCTTGTGAATATATGTAAGGTATTTATCAGCTGAATTTCAAATTAAGCTCATTACAAGTATTCTGATATGTAAGCTTTTAAAATTGCATTTATTTATTTATTTTATTTTATTTTTTTTATTGTTCTAGTACAGTTGTCTCCTAAGCTGTTTTTGAAAAACTAATTTTGTGATTGGTAATAGTGATAGACCCATTTATCCACAGAGTCAATACACACATCAGTTTATTTATACTTATAGATACATTGACATGGAAAATAGAAATTTTCTTATACTTTTATTACATGTTTAACAATGTAGAATTTATAGATATACTGGTATGTAGAATTCAATAGATTGATTTTTATTTCAGTGGTTTCAAAAATTTTATTGAAAATATTGTTTTATTGAGAGCATTTTCATTATAAATGTTCTCTTTTCATTCAATGCGTGTTTAATATTAGGCAAGCACATTCTCACATTGGCAAATCATATTTAAATTCTAAATTAAAATAAATTTAATCCTTGTGACTGTAAATTACTCATCAATTAGGGATGAAATAGCAACTTATCAATTATAAATATATTGACTAAAATGTTCTGGTTTCTAATTACTAATATATTTGGAAGGAAACCATTTTAAACATATTACTTTGTAAATTGTCAAATGCAAATGCTATTTTGTAAGTAGGAAATTAAAGTCTATAGATGTTTAATAATTTTCCTAAGTCATTTTTCTAGTTAGTACTGACAAAACCTAGCCTTTATCTTTAGTTTGAATATATATACTTTATCCCTTTCCAATTTTGGAGAGTTAATTCTGAATTCTTTTCAAAAGGGGTATGGCTATAAATTCTCTCATGGTTATGTGCGCTTTGCCTATGATTATTTATGCAAAGCCCATTCTGGGGTGAGAGGCCATTCCCTGCTCTTCTTTTTCTGTAAAAAGTGTGTTCTGTGTTGCTAACAGTAAGTCTTATGGCTACATTTTAAAAGTGAAAATCATTATGTAGTTGACCATGTATCTCATCTGACCCTAAATAACCTCTGCTATTTATAATTTAGAAATAAGTTTTCTCCTCAGTGACCTTTCTTGCTTGGTTTAAAATCAACATAGTTCTTATATTTTCTGCTCAGACTCTTCATTTGATATTTGGTACATCTAACTGCTTTTATTCTTTTTCTTAACCTTAGATATTTTTCTGCTTTCATATTCATCTTCTTCAGCTCTCCACTGCAAGTATTAATATTACATCATAGTCTCAAACCTTGTGAGCAGAGCACCGTCTCTTGTGTATCACTTAACACTTTCTGATGTCAACCTATAATTGCTTTATGCACTGGTTGTAATAAGATAAGCCTTCAGCATTTTAAAATAGGCTTAGTGTTCTAAACACATGAGGGACTCACCTCATTATAACCCACTTCTAGTTGCGTTTCACTTTTGTTTGGAGTTTAGCTACTATTCTGTGCAGTATCTGTAGCACACACTGGCAGGTCCCTGATCTCATCACTGAGACCTTCCAGCATCTCTGGTTTTCTCCCAACGGGCAATCGCTACGTCTCTGTGCCTAAGTCCGTTGCTTTTGTCTCTAACTGAAACCACAGAAGGCCATCGTGCCCTTAGGTGTAAGAGGTAAAGAGGCTGGACTAACACCACCCCACGTCTAGGAATTCCAAAAAATGATTCTACTGAGCATAAAGGTCCCAGTGCCTCTCTGCACAGACAGGAGAGCCCTGAGGCATCAGTTTTATGCCTCTCCAAGTAGCTGGTTTACTGCTAGTTGAGTGCACACCCTTCACTGGCCATCTTCCCCTCTGTACCAGTGCTTCCTGGCCTCCCAAGTACGCTGCTTGCCCTTTAACCTTTGTCTCAGAGTCTGCTTCACGAGTATTCTTTACAGTTCTATTTCTCTCATTTATAAGAAAGTAAAGATGCCTATATTGGAGGAGAATTAAATAAATGTACAGACCCTAACTCACAGTCAAACTGTAATACCATTGCGTCTAGTTAAAGTAAATGTTACCTTTTATTGCTGAATACTCTTTCCCAGATACAACTGTCTGTCTCTCTATCTCAATAAGAGTTATTTTACACCGGGTGGCCAGGGGTGTCGGGTGTAACAGAATGTGAGCATTGCACGTGGAGACTTCACACACTTCTCTGCCGTGGATTCATGTAACTCCATCACCAGGCATGTATTTCTTTTTCTTGCAGCCCCATTTGAATCACTACAAACGTCACAGAGAGGGGTTATGTTCAGTGAATGGCGGTGGAAGAAAGCCGCCTTTTTCATTTTCCATCATTTCCCCCTAGAGGACCGGCACACCTAGAGGACCGACCCTAGAGGAACGGTACACCATGGTCTTTCACATTTTCCAGCAGCTTCTCCTCACCAGGCTATTTCCCACTCATCTTATAAAACTCGGTGATAGGTCTTCTATAAAGCTTATCCTGCTGGTTTAGAGCTTTTTGTTTATGGTTCCCAATATTTATTCCTATCAGATTGTATAATCCACTGAACTATCAATGTCCTGTTTATCACATTAGCAAGAGCCTAGATAAGTAGGACTAAATTATTTATTGTTGCAACTCCAGCAACTTGAACAGTGTTCATCACACCTAAACACGGAACTATTAGGTAATGGTTAAAGGTAAGAATATTCTTGGAAAGTAGTAAGTTATTTCCAGGTCTTAACATGCTTCTAATTAAATCCATGTTGTTACAGAATATCTGCTACCCACTGCTTCGAATGGACATAGTTGATGCCCTGCCTTCTTATTTATCATCCCTACTTTTCTGTCATTCTGTAATTAACTGCCCCCCCCGTTTCCCCATGTGTGATCAATATCAAACATGGTGGTGGTTAACCTGTGAATATTTGTGACTCCAAATACAAAGACTTTAGATCATCTCTTGAACCATTAAAAACAAATTAAAAAAAACTTAAAATAATAGAATATTTAAATTTTATTTAATTTCTGTTTAAGTAAAAGAGAAAAATAACCCTAGAAATCAAAATGCATACTATTTCCACACATATATAACATAAAAATTATGTTTAATTATTTCACTCTGTTATGTATACAATAATTTGTCATTTAATTTATTATATATTGATCTTCTCAGTGTTGAAACATAGAACTTATTCGCTTGAAAAGGGTTAAATAATGTTCTCTGCTTGCTCATTAAATAGCTGTCTTATAACAGTGCTGCAGGAGAAACGCTCAAATTTTCAAATGCCACTGAATCCGGGCCAGGGATTGGTTTTGTCTTAAGGCGTCACATTCTACTTTTAAATGTCAGCTTGTATGATTCCTTGTTGTAAACACACACATTCGTGAAGACGCTTGGGCTTTATTAAGTAACGCTGTTCTTGTACCTGCCCCACTAGGGACATTTTATTTTCTGTGTGGCAAAGAAAGCAAATAAATCAGCAGTTTTAGTATTTGGAAGCAGTATGTTTGGAATAATGAATTTATGGTAATCATTACTGTCTGAAAAATATCTAGCAAACAAAGCAGTGATCCGTTTTAATTTAATGGTTAGATAAGCTAAATTTGTCATTAAATGTTGGATACAGAGGAATTACATTTGCCACTTTTTAAAGTAAATGCTAATCGACATGTAAATGAGCAATTTAACACTCTTTAAATTGGAAAAACCCTTGGGGCAGTAATTTCATAGTTGTTAGTGATAGCCAAATCAATATAGGATGATCCTTCGTATTTCATTCTGTAAAAGATTAAAAAACATATCAGACTTTTGTGTTTGAGCAGAATGAACAACACTCCTTCCTGGCAGAGAATATTTTCACATTTTGTCCACTGCCGTTTTAATTCTTCTGTCGAAGCGAAGACATCCAGATTTGAAAACTGTGGGCGTGTTTGGTGGGGGTGGTACCAGAAGGGGGGTGTTGTCATGCTATTCTGTGTTACACCAGAAATTCAGGTAACAGTTTTCACCCAACGCTCTGAGATTTTAACTTGGATCCCAAACGCAGGCCTGCCCTGGTCCCTACCCTTTTCAGTTCTTGCAACTATAGCTCTTGCTAACAAAATCTCTTGATATTCTGATATTGGCCAGAATTACATTTTTAAGATTAGAATGTGCTAGAAAATGTGTGATGCCAGTGAGGTTCACTCCTCAGGTCTCTGTCTCTCTGTATATATGCTGGTTCAAGAACCTGAAGCTGATCAGTTGTTCATTTGCTAAATATTGCTTTCAACACAAATTTATTATGAACTTATAATATTACATATTCTTTTGGTACACACTGTAAGACTCAATGAGAAAGCCTAACTTGAACTGGCAACTAGTGGAAACTCACATTCTGAATGATCACAGTATGTTGAGACTAGAAGGTTCTCCTTTAAATATAAAATATATGTTATGAATTTATATTTTATATCTCATATATATACATATGAGTATGTATATATGTATATGTGTGTGTATGTATGTATGTATATACACTGTATTTTTCAGACTATAAGATGCACTTTTCCCCCAAAATTTGGGAGGAAAATGGGGGTGCATCTTGTAGTCCGAATGTAGCTGAATGATAGTCTGAATGTTATTTATGTTATTAAATATTTTACCACATTTTTTTGCTTCAAGAATTTTTCCCCTATTTCCCTCCTCTAAAACCTAGGTGCGTCTTATGTTCCAAAAAATACGGTACGTATATATATATTTCACCAAGGGTGTCTACGGTGGGTGTGCAAGTAGAGAGGTATATTTGGTAAACGCTATTCAAGCCATGACTCTCACCCTAAGATAAATCTATAGATCTAAGTACCAATCGAGTGCCTATGAGTCATTTTACATGAATCTGCTACATTCACACTTAACCTGGGCAGTGCCAGATATCACGAGAGGGTTTCCGAGTGCCATCGGACAAGCCGTGCCTCATGGACCAAAGGCGGCAGTGACATGGGGAGCTCAGCACCTGTGTACACAAGTGTGATGACTCTGAGAGAAAGGTCAGGATTTCTGGAACTCACCTGCTAATAAATATATTTTAAGTCAAAAGACTGCATCAGATCACCTGGGAGAAACAGTTGACTCGAAAGAGGCCCTAGGATGCTGTGCTGAGGAACTTCAACGTTTTAAGTTTAGAAAAGGGAGGATCAGCAAAATATTTATATGCAGCGGCCAGAGTGGGCGGAGGAACCCTGGCAGCATCCTAGAGCCAGCCAACGGGAAGGTCAGCAGTGCCTCATACTGAGAAGAGGGACAGCTGGGTTTCAAACCCACTTCTGCCCACGCAGAGCTCTTGAGAAAGCCACACTACCAGTCACCTGATGCATATAAAAAATTTCCAGTAGCTTTGAATCTGGCGCTTGGGGATGCAATCTGGTTGGCTAACATTTTCAGTCTTCCTACGCAGTCTCTGAAATGCTGTGTTACCTTTCAACAGCCAGATAATACTTACTGTACTTTCCTCAAGTGAATGCAGTGAGCGAAATCGGAAGCCAAAGACAAAGTCTTTTCATATGAATAAAATAAATTGAGAAGTATATTTTCATCTTTCCACACCCCTTTCTAGGAGAATGTTGGGAAGGAAGCTCTGTAAAAGGGAGCAAGCACCCAGGTGACCGCCAGCAGCCAGGCCCTGTGGAGCAGACACAGCCCTCCGAGGCGTGGTTGGTGTCACAGGGCTTCAGTTGCACATCAGGAGTGTGAGGTGTTTACACTAGATTTCCAAAACTCCTTCGTATTCCAATCTTTATTTTCACAAGTGACAGATCTCTGGTCATAAATATAATTGCAACCCGAGGCCAAATCACATACGTTTTCCTGATGCTTAGACAGCTGATTGATCTGTTCAACTGTCTTTTTTTAAAAAAAAGGGTCGTCATTGTGTTCACATGTGCACCTGCCCGTGCCCACCTGTGCACACACACAGAAAATGCTTGCTCGACTTTCAACGGTTCTATTGGTGTAGTTTGGACATTTAGGCATCATTTGGACGTTGAGAATAGACACATATTATGAAATTCCATTTACCCATTTTTGTAAATGGTATGCCTGCCATAATACAATGTTTTTCAGATGTGTAAAGTTTTCATTGTTCTTGATCTCTATTGAACCTATTTGTTTAGCTGTGATGCAGATCACAGGTGTAATCTGCCAGCTATATATTTTGGCTTTAAGAATACAACAATAATCACCTCAAAAAATTAATATATATTAGGGGACTGGGCTATCAAGATTATATATGTGTATATATATTATATGATGTGTATGATGTGTGATACATTGCATATTTGAGATGATACAGGAGTTGATATATAAGATAAAAGCTTTATTTTTATTTTTAATGGGTGCAGAGATGAATACTCATGAATCCTATTTGCTAGCATTGCAGTGTTACAAAATGCAGTCTGATAGTTTTCCCCAGTTGATATTAATTTTCTAATGTAAACACCTGGCCTTCTGTACAGAATGTCCAAAATGTTGCATGGGACACACTTATAGTAAAAATATATTCCTTTTTTGTCTAAAATTCAAATGTAATTGGGAATTCTGTTTTTTATGCCAACTCTACACACTGGGAAAGGATGTTTTATGAATTTTTAGAAAGCTAACTACTCTAATAACTTAATTTTTCTGCAATTAAGAAAGCCCAGAGGAAGAAATATCTCTGGATATTTTCAAGGGAAGCTTGGAATGCAATCTTAGCTATTATGTTGAACTAAACAGGGAAAGAAGTCATTTTGCTTTCTTTTAAATTCAGTTTTCTATTGCTATTGAACAAACAATATGTATTTATTTTGAAGTAAAAAATCCACATGGTGAATGAATGCCACATATGTATACCAAGGATCACTGCTTCAAAAGTATTTATTCAGTATAAAATGTCAGGGGAGCTTTTTATACTTGCAAATTATAAGATATAAATTGGAAAGTGTTTATGTTTTAACTAGCTTTAACACATCCATTGTATAATAAATTCAGAGGATAAGAGATAAAATATCCATTATTTTACTACCCTTTTAAAAATTCTTCAGTGTTCTTTTTCCTATAATGTAGTTGAAAGGAGGAAAATCAGAATTGACAATATTTTCTAATCAAACTTTTAATTATGTAGATAACGTAAATGTAACAGAAGTCTGCACATTTATAATTCTCTTTGTAACATTGTAGAGCTTGTGATATTCGACAGTCATTAAATCTGAAGTGACGTCTGCGATCTCTCAGAATTTTCCACGTAGCTTGCGAATAGAGAATTGAACCTTACCACATCTCATGTATAGTGATTATATACAGACAAAATACTTCACAGCTTGCTACACAGGAGACACTCTGCTAAGTGCTTTGTAAACATCTATTTTAATGTTACAGTGTATAGGAAAGTAAAGATGTTATGTATTTGCAAAATAGCATAAATATTCTTTAAGAGAGTATGTGGTGCTAGAAACACCATGTAACCCTCCTAATGATAATGCCATATAAAGTAAAAATCCATTGCCAAAACCGCACAAAAATAAGAAATTCACAAATGCCAAGATTTGAAGAAAATTAGAACTCTGGAAAATGAGAATCAAAGCTGGTCTTCACCTGAAGAATTCTGTGGAACCTTGAAGATCTTGTCCTCTTTAATGGCTTTATGGGAACTGCGGACTAGGGGTTGCTGCTGGTACGGAGTCTAGAAGACAGACCCAGGCCTGCATCCACCCTCAGTGTGGCGGTGGTGCAGGGGGAGGGTGGTACCACACAGTATGAACAAAAACATTCCAGGGAAACTGGAATGCAAAACCGTGGTGCTAAGACAAGTGGGGAAATACGCCTTAAAATTAAGTCCTCCCTCCTCTGCAGACTGCAGTTCATAATCTTTAAGATGTGAGGAACCTAGCATTTACTTATTTTAAAAGAATGTTAGGCAGTGGACCCAGGTAAATGCAACTCTTCTTTAGAGGAATGCCAACAGAAACTTTGGCTTCACATAATTTCCAAGTTAAAGTTCTAAGGAGATTGAACAACTCATGGACAAGTCATGAAGTGTTAAAGGAAAAAGCCTTCATGAATGAGAGAGATTCATAACCACAAAGGAACGTCCTATGAAATATCACATGCCGAGGTATAACTTAATTATGATTAGGATTTTTTAAGGGGCAAGGAGCTTTCTTGAGTCTCTTTTATTTTTTTTTAATTTTATGTATTTAATTTGTTTCTTAGAAAGAGGGGAAGGGAGGGAGACGGAAAAGGAAAGAAACATCATTGTGTGAGATATTGGTTGCCTCTCACATGTTCACCAGCTAGAGACCTGGACCGCCACCCAGGAAAGTGCCCTGACTGGGAATAGAACCTTTAGGTTCGAAGGTTGGTGAACAATCCACTGAGCCACACCAGCCAGAACTGATTAGGAGTTTATTTTTTTGTTGAAAAAGAGGCTTGTAAATGCAAGCAAGTAAGAAGAGACTTGTGAATATTTGGAAAATCCCAAATAAATTTTGAGGAATGAAAAATATTTTCATTAAAATAAAAAATAAACCTCAATAACCCTGGCTGATATGGCTTAGCAGATTGAGCTCTGGCCTGCGAACCAAGGGGTCACTGGTTCAATTCCCAGTCAGGGCACGTGCCTGGGTTGTGGGCCAGGTCCCCAATTGGGGGCATGTGAAGGCAACCACACATTGATGTGTCTCTCCCTGTCTTTTCCATCCTTTTCCCTCTCTGTAATAAATAAATAAATAAATAAAATCTTTAAAAATAAAAAATAAGAAAACAATAAACCTCAATAAATGGTTAACCATGGCCTAAGAAAGAATTGGAAAGATAGGCTAAAGAAATAACTGAGAATTTAACACGGATTTATCACATTTATTCATTTCTTTTCTGGAAAATGTGAAAGAAGAAATGAGACATACAGGAGAGACTGAGACAATCTAAGGTGTATCTAATTTCAATTCTACAAAGAATTAACATAGGCAATAGGAAAAATCTATTCACAGAATTGACACCTGAAAATTTTACATTATTAAAACACAAAATTTTCATAAGTAGAATTGAAGAAAAAGGAAAAAAAAAGAATCTACATTTTTAAGTCATCAAAGTTGTCAGAGAGAGAAAGATTGAAAGAGAGAAATCATAAAAGCAAGCAGAGGAAAAATGAAATTGACATTAAAAAGGAAAAAAAAGAAGAGCAAAATGACTGACTGCCCAGAAACGAGAGCAGAGGACAGCCTGCAATGGAAAGTTATTGTTAATGCATTTAAAAAATAAATCTCAACCCAGAATTTTAGGTGAAACTTTTCAGAAAAACGGTTAGATGAGGGCATTTTTAAAGGAACACCTCACCCTTGGGAGATTCACTGCCTATAGACTCTAACTAAATTCAATTCCAAAAAATGAATTGCAGGAATAAAGAAATCATAACAGAAGTAAATCCTGAAATATAATACAAATTAGAAAAGAAAAGTTAAATGTGTGCACACATTCTAAAATTCACTATCTGAAATAGTAATGATACATTTTAAATGTGGGAATAAAGCATGAGATCTAAACACAAGACAAAAGTAACATGTGAGTTGGGAGGGTATGATTGAAGTTGAAATATATAAAGTGTTTTTGTTCAGTAGAAAAATAAATACACTGATTAACTTTAGTGAGTCGTTAGTTTAGAGTACCTGTATTGAAAGACATTAAAGAATGCATAATTAAAAGAACCATACTCTTAGATATAGAATTTCAGTAATACAAATGTGAAAATAATTCCCCAACTTAAACTATGCTTTCAAATTAAAAAAAGAAATCTCAACAGTATTTTTAGAGAATGGGATAAGGTGATTCTATACGAAAGAGTAAAAGACCAAAAAAAAAAAAAAAAAAAAAAAAAAAAAAAAAAAAAAAAAAAAAAAAAAAAAAAAAAAAAAAAAAAAAAAAAAAAAAAAAAAAAAAAAAAAAAAAAAGCCAGGGTACTATTAAGAAGAAAAATAAGTGCAGACATTTCCTTTTAAGCATCAAGTTTCATTAAAAGCTCTAGTGATTAAGAACAGTTGTATCAATGATGAGATGGATGAGTAAACGAATGGAATAAAATAGCAAGCCTGGACACCATCACATTCCTGAATGCAAATTTGATTAATAGCAGAATGGCATTGCAGGTCAGTGGGAAAGTAGAGCCTACTCAATAAATATTAGTGGGAAATATGGTTACTTATTTAAATAAATTGAAACTGGGTTCCAACTCCACAATATGTACAAATAAATATTAGATAAAGACATACATGCATAGCTATAAAGAAGTATCTTTATATCTGTGGTGGAGAAACATCTTTAATCAAATCATATAAAGTGTATACCCCCCAAAATTGATAACTTAGTGGCAAAAAAAATGAAGAACTTTGTTTAATCAAAAGATACCTTACACATAAGGAAAATACAAACACTAATCTGTAATAAATTTGTTTAGTGTTTACAACTGGCAGATAATTAATATTCAGAATACAAACAGTAAGTACAGGTGATTCATAAAACGGGTAAAAAACATGAATAAGTATTTCGCAGAGAAGAAATATGAATGTTCCACAGGCTTATTTTAAAATTCTTAAACTTAGGAGTCAAGGAACTTAAATAAAAAATGCAACTCAATTCTAAAATACAGCCACCAAATGGAAAAAATTTCAATCCTAGCCTCTTCATACTCCGGACCCACTCCAACCGCATCTACTGTGTGGTCGGTCAAGCTAAGCCTCCACATTGAGGAAGATGAAGGGACAGACAGCAGGCGAACCCAGTGCGCTTGTTTCTGATGAGATCCGCCCGACCCTCTGAGGGTGATGAGGATGCCTCTCGCATGGAAGAAGGAGATTAGGAGTTTCTATCTGCAGACCTTGTGCCCTCTGTCTTTCTGTCCCTCTGTCTGTCTGTATAGTGTCTTCATGGTTCACCCTGCAGCCCTGAGTGGCCCTAGCCCACCTGGTTTCCTCTACTGATATTTAGTGGGTTTTTTTTCTTTCTTGGCTTTGCTCAAGACAGGGAATAAAGGCCTCAAGCCTTCATTCTCACATTAGACACCAGGTTTGGATGTGTGTTTTCTGGGTTGTTTGCTTATTTCGTTCTCAAATTAAAGTATGTAAAATAAAAATATATATATTAATACTGGAATGAATACGAATGACAAAAACCACTTCAGTGATTTCATACTCAAAATAATTTAGCATGGATATGCTTTGTGACCAAGCAAATCTATATTGACCAAGCAAGCATATTCCATGCACATAGACTAGAGTAACTCTTGCACATTTGTCTTGAGATATTTACAAGAATATATTCTTATCAAAATTGTTTGAAGCAGCAAGAATTGGAAACAACCCAAATAAGCTATCAAAAATGCTGGCAAATTGCACTGAGGAAGAGTTATACAGTGAAATACTGTAGCTGAATATTCACTTTCTGAAGTCTAGTGGTGATTACATAGGTGCTTTTAAAAGTATTGTTCTCCAAAATGCTTACGTTTGATTTTAGTTTACTTTTAATTTATGATAGATATCAGAATTAATTTTTAAATAGCATATGTCATTGAGGACCAGATGATTGTGTTAGACAAGTTGCTGCTGCTCCTGGTGTGTTAGCACTCCACAAACTGGCCCATTAAAGAGCAAATTTTAGGATGTTTTTCCATCAACTGTGTTTTTTAATTAAAAATGCATGTTTTTAATTAACTAAGAACTAAGAGGCTGGATTCTCTCCTGTAGCAGGAGAAATTTCCCTCAATTACACAGTGGCATTAAACACTGGAATTAATTCCTGCAGGAAATTATTGAATAACCTTTTATGTATTATTTTAAAATTTGTTTTGAAATTACCATATTACATGTGAAATTTTGCATGGTTGTTCCTAAGTAAAGTGCTATATTTCATGATGTAGTGGAAAGAATACTGGGAGAAGAACCACAATTTTAGCCACGTTGGTTTTGTCTCCTACATACCTAATCTGTGAATCCTAATTTCATCATCTGTCTGATGTTCAAAACTTGTATTATGTAAATAAATAGTCACATGAAATTATGCTAATGTAATTCCCTTTACATATGAAAGGAGTTACTACTCTTTATTTTTAGTCACTTTTTTAAAGATTTTATTTTTATTTATTTGATTTTTAAAGAGAGTGGAAAGGAAGGAGAGAGAGAGAGAAACATCAATGTGTGGTTGCCCCTTGTGTGCCCCCAGCTGGGGACCTAGCCTGCAACCCAGGCATGTGCCCTGACTGGGAATCGAACTGGTGACCCTTTGGTTTGCAGGCCAGAGCTCAATCCGCTGAGCCACACCAGCCAGGGCAATTTTTTTTTTCCATTGAGAATCTCTATGAGATTTTTCAGGTGCATTATATAGACCTTGATATCTTGTAAAGTCATCCCTTCCAAATTCACCACCCTTGAGGAGCACCTCATCCGAACATACCTTTTTTCCGCTTATTGATCAGAATCTTGCTCTCCTGGGCTGACGAATAGCGAACATTTAGCCATGCCAGTAAGACTATATGCAATAATGTCATGGTAGCCTAATTAATCTTGATTGTAACAAAATAATTTAGGAAAAATCAGCTAGGCCGAATAACTACTTATTCCATGGGTAAGACAATACTCTGTAATTAGAAAATCAAGTGCAGGTGAAAATGGTAAGAAAATTTATAGATATGTTTTGAGGAGTACAGTATTCTACACCTTAGTCATTTGAATCCTTTTTCGTTTGAGTCACTCTCTCTGGGTTTGGTATAATGTTTCCATTTATGTTTTTGTGTTGATTCATTAGAAACATTTTTGGAAAATCCAACAATGGGACTCAAATACCTCTCCCTGACTAACTCCAATTTTAAAGAAGAAGGTGGCTTTAGAAAATCTTTACTGGAATGATAACACCTTGTGATTACCACAGCACACACCCCACACACTTCCCTCCTTGTCATCTTTGCTGATTAGCCTCAAAACGTAAAACATAAAAAAAAAAATATTGCGTAGAAGTGGGTCATTTGTCATTTTGGTTTGCATTTTTTGTTGCTGTTATTCTCAGAAAAGTTCCATGTCTTTCTTCAGTTTTGGAGGTTTCTCTACTGTCACTTATTCCACTGTGCCTCCTGTGTAAGCTGATGATTCCCAGGTATTGGCTGTTTGCGTCATGGGTAAGAGCTGCTTTGCTGAGCCTGGGTGCGAAGGTCTGTATCCTGCTCCTCTCTTTGTTAGCGATGTGACCTTAGCTGACTTAATAACGTCCCCTTCTCCAAGGTTTGCTGTGATGATTAAATACATTAATATCTATTAAGTGCTTAACGCAGTGTTTGGTACTGTTTAACAAGTATGTAAGTGCTTGCTCTGTTCCAACTACAGTTACGTTTACATAGAAGAGTAAATGTTTCCTCAGTTTTCCATGTCTCTTTCATGCTTTCATGTAACCTTTGGCGTTATATTACAGGCTTATTCCTTGGCTTGGTACTCCAGAGTACTTGGGTGCTCAATTTTGTCCATCCTTTTTAGTCCATATAATACCTATTTTTTAATTGCCACAACTGTATTTATGCATTTCGAAAATCTCCAAATATTTTTTTGTTTCACAATTACTTATTCTTGTTGTGGGTATGTTATTTTCCTATATCTCTGTTGATATTAATATTAATATTAATATATATTCAGTATATATATTTTCAAAACTGTATTCTGCTTGCTATTCACTCTTTTGGCATATGTAATTTGTCCATGGTTTCGATTCTCTTTTAGAGTTCTATTTAATATTTGTTGCTTGTGTGTGTACTTATCTTTGTAACTGAAATGTCCTATGTGCCTATCTCCTCTTTTTATTCAGAGAGCAGCATGCAAGCTGATGTGCGACTGTTATCTTAGGTAGTGACACCCAAGAGAGCAGCGTCCTCTGCTGTTGGTTTTCTGGGACGGGCACTCACAAGCAAACGTTGTTAGCTATCAGTATACATTCATACATCTCTTTTCCTAAACTCACTTACCTACCATTTCTACCTGGAGAACTTTTCATCACTGTTGCCAGTGGTGACCTACCTGCCTACTCCTCCTATGACAACATAAGCAATAATTCTGTGTGTTCCTCCTCAGCCCCTCCTGGTATAGGCACCGTGCCCTCCCAGACTAGATCCTCAGGATGCTGCTTCTGTATTTTGTGTGCTCTGTGGCTTGTGTTCTTTTTGCTTTCTGTTATTCAGTGATTCTCTAGAGTTTCTATTTCACCTTGAATGATTCCTTTTGTTTTTCAGCACAGCAAGAGTTTATTTTTATATATGTCAAAATCGTGTCTATGAGTGTGGAGCAGGAGGAGAAAATTATATAATGTATTTGGTCTGCCTTCTTGAAACAGAGCTCAAGAAAAATTGTAGTGAGTTGAATTGGCAACCCCAAAATGATATGTTTCTGTTCTAACCCCCAGAACCTGTGAATGTGGCCTATTTTTTTAGAAAAGGGTCTTTGTGGATGGCATTAAGGTTCTCAAAATCAGATCACCCAGGATTATCTGGACAGTTTCTAAGTCCAGTTAGTCTCCTTGTAAGAAGCACAGGAATATGGAAGAGAAGGCTGGTAAAGATAAAAGTGAAGATTGAAATTCTGCAGACACAAGCCAAGGAACCATGAACCACCAGAGCTGCAAGAGGCAAGGAAGGACTCTTTTTAAGCTTTCAAAGAGAAAGCAGCCCTGCTGACACTTTGATTTTGGACTTCTGGCTGCCATACTGTGAGACTATAAATTTCTGTTGTTTCAAGACATCGTATTTGTGGTAATTTGCTAAGGAAGATGTAGGAAACTGATACTGGTATCCTCCTTCATGGCTATCCACAACACCAATGTCAGCAGAAAATATTGCATCTTAACTAACACAGAAAATTAAGACCAGTACACAAAAGCTTCCTCAATGTCCTCCCTGTCACTTACAAATGTATCTTTATCTCTTGGTTGACCAAAAATCCCATTTGTTTTTTTCCCATAAGATGGCTCCAGTAGGGCTTAGTTGTTTTTCAATTTACTCTAAACAGTTTTGTCAGATTGTATTGTGACAGCTGTTATATCAGCATGCATTTAAAAAACTTATCAAAATTGGTAATTTTTTCTATAGCTATTTTAATTTTGAAGATGGAAGAAAATAAGCAACATTTTTAACTTTTTATGCTTTATTATCTCAAGAAATGTAAAATACCAAAAAAAAAAAAAAAAGATTTGTGCAGTGTATGGTGAAGGTACGGTGACTCATCGAATGTGTCAGAAGTGGTTTGCGAAGATTCGTGCTGGACAATGCTCCATGGTTGAGTAGACCAGTTGAAATTGATAGTGATCAAATCAAGACATTAATTGAGAACAATCAATGTTATACCACATGGAAGATAACTGTGAGGCATACTCAAAATATCCAAATCAATAAAGTTATTGGTGAAAATGAAAAATATGTCTTTTCTTTTAAGGAAAAATCTAAACGAACTTTTTGGCTAACCCAATATATCCACACTTACCTCCCATTAACTGCTCAAAGTTAACTTTGTGTTACTAACTCAATCCCTGTTCTGCCTCAGTTTTACTAACTGATCTCAATGTCCTCTTTACACATGAACATGACCAAGCCTCCTCCAAATTAAAAATTCCTCAGGTTTACCACATTATTCTCCAGATTCTGCTCTATAATCTTCCTTTGTTTCACAACCAACCAGAGAGAGCTGACTGTATTCATTGTCTTTTCTGTAGCACACCAGGTCTGTCTAGAAAATGTCCAACCATTGTTAATATAACGAGAACAATTTGTGTGACATCCATGTAACCTAAAAGCCAAGGAGAGTGGACTGGAATGCACATGTGTGAATAAGGATGACTTCACTATTCTTTCAGGTCAATGGGGGTGGTAGATGCCTTTGAGTGAGCATGTGTACTGTGTGGCTGTCACATTCAAAGTGATTGAGCGAGTAGGGCAACAAACCTGCATCAAATTTTGCGTGAACCTTGAACATTCCTCCATGGAAACTATTCAGATAATTCAGAAAGCCACAGCTATGGGCAACTGGTGAGTGACAGCTTCATCACAATAACACATCCGCTCATGCACCACTTCTCATGAGAGTGTTTTTGGTGAAACATCAAATCACCCAGGCGGCTAAGTCCCCCTACAGCCCAGATTTGGTGCTCTGTGACTTCTGGCTTTTCCCCAAACTAAAGTCTCCTCTGAAAAGCAAGAGATTTCAGATTGTTGATGAGATTCAGGAAAATACAATGCGGCAACTGATGGAGGTTGGGAGAACTGCATGAGGTTCTAAGGTACCTTACTTTGAAGGGGGGTGAGACATCACTGTCTTATGTTCAGTGTTTATTTTATCTTCTTCAATAAATGTCTCTATTTTTCATACTTGTGGCTGGATACTTTCGACAAACCTCACTGTCTACCTCAGCCTAATGCAGTTTCCCCTAAACCCAACACACCACTGTACCCTTCACACTTCCAAGGCTCATACACAGTTTTTTTCATTATCGTATTGTTCCCATTACTATTTAGTCCCCTTATGTACCCCTCTCCTCCACAATTACCACCCTGTTGTCCATATCAATGAGTCCCTTCTCCTCCTTGCTCCATCCTTCCTTCCTCTCCCCTTTCCCCCCATTTAGCTGTCAGCCTGCTCTATATCTGAGTCTGTTTCTATTTTGCTTGTTAGTTCAGTTTGTGCATTAGATTCCACATATGAGTGAGATCATATGTCTCCACATATGCCTTTCTCTGACTGGCTCGTTTCACTTAGCATAACATTCTCCAGGTCCACTCATGCTGTCACACTTGATTCACATTTCTGTTGACTTCACTTTGGCATTTGACTCTGACCCCTGTCCACATCATGCAGATTCAGTCTTTACTTAGCCTCTCTTCATGTTCCTTCTGATTGGTTAGCTATCCCTTCTTCACATATAGGATTCTTTACCCTTCACCCCCCTAAATGTCAGAGTATTAACCAAGGTTCTGCCATTGTCCCTCTCTTCTCCTCACATTACATGATCTCCAGGTGACTTCATCCTTACCCATAATTTTTCCTAATGTTTTACAATGGGGACTCCCAAATACAGATCGTAACTTAGAACTAGGTTTGGGGTTTCAGTCCTGAACACATAACTGCCAGCTGCACATCTAGATCAGGATGTTGCAAGGACACATCGAACTTTTACAATTACCTTTGATATCCCACCATCTCTACTCTGTCCTGTCACTCTGTATTACTTGCTTCAGCCAACACATTCTCCACTCAAACAATTGAAAAAAAAATATTGTCCACATCACTCTGTGTTCCCTCCTGTATCTTTGTATTGCCTGATTAAGTAATTATTTTATTTTGGTATATGGGATATAAACTTGGACTTAGAATAATAAATGGTATCTCAGCTACTGTGTCCTAGTGATGTGCAGGAGCTGTGTAAAATACAGGGTTGGGAAGGGTAGTGAGGTCACCTCAGAGTCAGAGGGAAGGCTGGTATGAATGATGATCGATCGGTAGACAAAATAGCAAGGGCAGGGGAGAGCGTCAGTATCTGGTCCTGAATTTATTTTTCGGAATCATATATTATAAAAGTCACAGGAAAAGTGTGTATTTTTATGTTTGTGATTTGTGATGAATTATTATAGCAAATAAGTAGAAGAGCACAAACAGGATATTTTAGGCAGTTGGAACACAATCCGAAAGGGGTAGATAGAACTGAGAGGACACTGAGGAGAAGCTCAAAACTTCAAAACAAAGCTGAAGCTGTGTTTAAAGATAGTTAATGAGAAAAAATTAGATTGAGCCCTAACTGGTTAATGCCATTCATACCAAATTGAACAGTTTTGTATTTAAAATAATATGAAAAAATAATCTTGTTCTTGCTTGTATTAATGGAATTTATTGTTTTATTCCACTTGTTTATTTTTTTAAAAAGTACTGGGCAATATAAAAAGAATAAATGATATAATGTTAAACAACAATAATGCTAAGAAAATAGAAAGATTTTGTGAAAAAACAGATTATTTTCTATTTTAATTAAGAAATTGGAGTAACAGGAATAATGTGGCTTCTGACTGTGGTATCTCCCACCATCTGTTTTTCCCTTGACCCCTGGCAGAGACAGAAACCAGCCACAGTGGGAGCAGCCACACTGATTTTCACTAGGGCCTCAGAGTAAGTTCCCGCATTGCAGTCCTTCAAGGGAGAGAGCTCTCATCACTCTACCTCACAGCAGATATATTGGCTACTGAAAGATAGCCAATCTTTGTACAGCCACAAGTACAAGTAATTGATGGAAATATTCTACTATTGTCTATGCTTAGAATTTTCTTCCCACTATTTTTCAGAAGATTTGAGATTTGCAAATAGATTCTTAAAGACGACATCAGTATTTTCACTGCCCTCTGGAACAGGATCATTTCCATTCTTCTTCTCAGAAGCTTGTGTATTTGTCATTAAAAACCACCAGAGTAGCTGCCCTAACACCCCTGCTGTTGCTAATTCTGATATTAGCAGTTTAGCACCGAGGTTCAATTATCTTTTCACCCTTCCCATGCTCAGATAGCTAGAAAAAAAAGAACAGTTCTTCATGACAAAGGTCATATTTACATTTCAGAACTTTGAGGGACTAAACTGCCAAATATTAATGTATGTTATAAATAATAAGGACTTCCAAATTCCAAGTAAAATAATGTAAAATAATTGACAGTAAATAATTAAACCTAAACAAGAACTGCAGGAGGGCTGTGTATGAATGATTCTTTCCATTTAGAACAATGTAGATTTAATCATTGTAACCCTTTTTTGCTATGTACAGTTCTCTTTTTTCCATTTTAAAACATTTTTATTTTTCAATTACAGTTTACATACATTAGTATATTAGTTTCAAGTGTATACCCCAGTGATTGAATATTATACAACTTACTATGTGATCATCCTGATAAGTTTTTCATTTATGTGACATTATACACAGTTATTAGACTATTACGGTCTATATTCCCTATGCTGTACTTTACATCCCCGTGACCATTCTGTAACAACCAATTTGTATTTTTTAATCCCTTCACCCTTTTCACCCAGCCTCCCAAATCCCCTTCCATCTGTTTCTATCAATATGTTCTCTGTATCTATGAGTCTGTTTCTGTTTCTTTGTTCATTCTGGTTTTTTAAATTCCACTGTTGGTAGATATGTATTTATTGCCGTTGTGTTATCCATATTTGTTACCTTTTTTCTTCTCTTTCTTCTTAAAGAAGACCCTTTAACATTTCATATAATACTGGTTTGGTGTGATGAATGCCTTTAGCTATTTCTTGTCTGGGAAGCTCTTTCTCTATCCTTTGATTCTAAATGAAAGCTTTGCTGGGTAGAGTAATCTTGGTTGTAAATTCTTGTTTTTTATCACTTTGAATATTGGCAATCCCTTGTGGCCTGCAAAATTTTTGTTGAGAAATCAAGTGACAGTCTTATGGGATCTCCCTTGGAGGTAATGAACTGCTTTTCTGTTGCTGCTTTTAATATTCTCTCTTTATCTTTAAACTTTATATTTTAATGATGTTGTGTATAGGTGTGGTCATCTTTGGGTTCATCTTGTTTGGGATTCTCTGTGCTTTTTGGACTTATTTGTCTATTTCCTTCACCAAAATAGGAAAGTTTTCTGTCATTTCTTCAAATAGGTTTTCAATTTCTTGCTCTTTCTCTTTTTCTTCAAGCACCTCCATGAGGTAGATATCGGTATACTTGAGGTATTCCCAGATGCTCCTTACACAATTCTCATTTTTTTGAATTATTTTTTCTCTTTGCTCTTCTCATT